>VXAL01003578.1:999526-1152036 GCA_013399475.1 Chauna torquata
AGCTCCGAGAGGCGCCCCCGAAGCAAAAAGCGAAAGCGGCGGCCGCTGCCTCCCGCCCCGCCGGGCTGCTGCGCTCTGCCCGGGGCTGACGTCAAGGGCCCAAATTCCTGCCTTTCCCTGCAGGCAGATTTGTCCATGTAAGGGCTGGGGCCGGGGCCGGGGCCGGGGCGGCCGCACGGCGAGGGGCGGCAGCCACCGGGACCTCGGGGGTGGGGGAACGGGGCTGCCGCTCCGGCGCCGGCCCTGCCAGCATCGCCCTCCCGCCCTGAAACTCGGGGGGTAGGCCCAGAAATGCCCTCACGCCCCTCACCCAGCCCCGTGGGGAGCTCGCAGGATTCAACTGTTCCTGGAGAAGTTTTGTGCTGTGGTTTTGGGGTGCTTTTCCTGACAAGTTTTCCTCTGTTCTTCCCCAGCCGGGGCGCATAAAAAGGTGGGAGGGGGAGGTAAAAGATGCTGGGGGTTACAAAGGATCTTGCCTGCTTGGAGATTCAAAACGAGACCTATCAAGCATACTAAGAAGAGGGGGAAGGGAAACTGTACTTCCTAATCTCTTTCACTTTGATTGTTTTGTGGCTATTTATAAGGACTGCAATTAAAATAATTCAGATTTTGAGTATGATTGTTATGGTAATAGAATGTTACCCTTTATGTAGCTAGGTTCGGTCTCTGCAGTTTTATAGCCTGGGACTGCATTTGCACTGAAGAGCAGGAGAAGGCAGAAGGGTTATGCTGTGTTCAGGCAGCGGAGGGGAGAGTTGCCAAGCCTTACTCATTTGGAAAGAGATTTCTGGATGAGTTTTTAAGCACTTTAAATGTATTTCACTTTGACAATAAAGGGCTCTGCTGTGTGCTTTCAGAAGATGTTTACAATCTTACCCCATTACCAGCTTTAATGTCCACAGTCACTGCTTAACAGCCGTAGGAGGCAAAGTTTGCACGTACGAACCCAAAAAAGGATGTTAAGCCTAAAAGACTTCAGAAGCTGAAGTATGGAGTTCTGATCCAGCCTCCCCCCACCCTTCCTTGGTGGCTGAAGTGTCTGAAACAAGGAAGCGCTCTCCCAGATGGACCCACGCACTCCGGCAGATCGGAGACCCCAGAAGATACCGCTGCACCCTGATGGACACCCCTTCCCCGGCAGGCCCTGCAGCATGGGAAGCATGACATATCCCAGATTCAGTCCTTGGTGCAAATTCTCCCTGTCTGTGGTTTATTTGGTGTCCTGCACTGGCCCCCAGCACCACGTGTGCTAAATTCCTGCCGAGGGATAGGGAGGACTGCTGAGGCCAGATGCCATCATTGTGCAGCTAAATCTGCATGAGCCTGTCAGTCACAGTTACTGGCGTTTTCTAAGCACTATGACTAGAAATACCCTAGCCTTGTCCTAGCCGCCTACCCTGTGTTTAAACCCTGCTGAGATCCAAAACCAAAGCAGAATAGAGCATGAGTCACCAGGGCCCCATGCCGTAGGTGTACCTAGAGTGCCGGTGACATTACGAGCGCAGCCTGTTGTGAAAGATAGGCACGGCTGTTTTTTAAAGCACCGTTGGACAAGGCTGGAGCACTGGCACTAGCTGAGTGGCCAAAGGCTTTGCCCAAGGCCCCTGTAGACCTGGGTTCAGTCCCCTCCCCGGGGGATGCTACAGTTCAAGTGTCTCCTTCCAGAGGAGTACTTTGACCACCAGGCTCATGCTCCTTTTTCATTGCGCTCCAAGGAAAGCTCCTGATGATATCTTCTGCTGCAGGGGTCAGGCAGTCACCACTAGGGACTTGCTGGCACTAATGGCTGTCAATCTCAGTGTGGTGTGGCTCTCGCCAGAGTCCAGATTTGTAGCGCTCTGCAGAAGCAGATTTACAGAGGAATTATTGCATGGGGTTGTTTTGTTTTGTTTCTTCTATTCTCCATGAAATCTTTTGCAAATCTGCAACAGTCCTTGTGTTATATCAACTGGTATTTAGGGGAAGCGGCTGAAAACTAAAAGAAATTGGCCCAAGATGAGAGACAAGTGTTCTCCATTTAATATTTCAGAGAAAACCAGTGGTCAAATATTTTCCTTGTCCCATAGCCAACAATTATTGCTTCTTTATCCATCAAGCTTATGCAATTTTCCAGTCGCGTTAGCAGAAGAGAGGATACTTTGCACGTCTGTAGCAACCTCCTTTGAATGATCTCAACAATTTTAAGCTTTGGGCCTCCAAAGCATGAGCTAGTACTGCTACTACATCCATTTTGCAGGTAGGTGAACTGTGACTAATCCTCGGCAGAGCAGCGGTGGAAGTTTGATTCCCAGCCCATTACCCTTGTAACATGCTGCCCAGAATGGTCACTGCCTTGTCAAGCACTGTGTGAATTTTCTATTTTTTCAACTTCCTATCATGACCAATATCATACATTTTGGAAATGAAAGTAGAAACTTCAAGGTGTTGAGCCTAGCTGTGAAAATCTGCTCTTTGCCTGGAAAGAATCAAAAATACTGGCAATGTGCAATCATTCCTTTGGTAATATCTACCGCACCCTGCACCATAGCAGCAAAATGAATTAAACAGCAAAAGACTGAAATGCCTTACATTGCATAGGCCACTCAGGAGGCAGTAATACAAGAGTCAGCTTGGGCCAATATTAATTCAAGGAAATGAAGTTTTTTAGTGGTTAAGGTGCATGACTAGAAGCCTGGAAACCTGGCCTCTGTTCCTACTTTTCCTGTGTTGTACGACTTTAGACCAGTCAGTTCACCTTCCTGTGTCTCGAGAAGCCCTTATAAGCCTGAAGCACGCATGCAGGCTCTGTACTGTGCTTTTCCTGTGCAAGAAAGGACACACCACGACCAGCCTGAAGCAAAACCTCCCACCAGACTATATGCAAAAAATATGTACAAAGTTTCCAGAAGTCAGCAGATGAACCCTCATTTTTCAGAGTCTGGGTCTCTCCTTCTTGGTGAGATTTTGGACATAAAATCACACACACATGCACACACACACACACACACACAAAAAAAGGAGTGGAAGAGCCCTTGAGAATCCATGGTAATTCGTCCCTCGCATTGTGAAGATGGAGCAGCTTTGCCTAAACCATACTTGACTTATGGTCACCTGCTCTGCTCTTAAGGATATCTCGAGGATCCGTTCCAGTGCTTTACATTTAGAAAAGCTTTCCTCGTCTCTAACCTAAGTAATTTTAGCTGCAATTCAACTCTTAATCAGATGAAGTCGTGGGGATCTGACATATTCCCTCACTAGCAACAATTCCAGAACAACAGGAAAGTCGCCCACCTGGTGAACTAATCCTTCCGTGGGTAAAAGCCAGAAAGGCTGGAAAACACACTAAGCGTGTGTTTTTGGGAGAGTTGCCACTTAATTTCCAGACAAAGATCAGATCCAATTAGCATTAGATCAACTGGAGACTCCTCCGCCCCAAACCACAGCGCTTTTCACCTACCTTGCCATCAAGATGCCACTTTCCATCAAGAGGCACTGCAGTGGTGCATTAGACCCTTTGGTCTCCAAAGGGTGTTCTTGGAAGCACATGCAAAAAAGTTCGCAGCAATAGCATTCCTGTGGCACTGGGGAAGGAATGAGGTAACACCAGCATGGATGCTAGGCAGAGAGGAGAGAAAACACTAAACCTGCAAGCCTGAATTCATTTCTAACCAGGGTACATGTTCCTGATTTGGAGATACATGTGTGTTTGCTGCCTGGTAAAAGGAATCTAGAAATAGCAGTGGGCCAAGCTCTGTCATTCTCCATTTTACAGGTATGGTTCCATCCAGACTGGAATGCAAGGCATGTGCTGGACAGGAGTTAGGACATCATAGATCACTGACAGTGATCAAGTCTGGGCCAGAACCCTGAGGGAATCCTCATTGATGAGAAATACAATTTCCAACAACCGCCCCGTAACTTTCCGTGAGTATATCAGAGACAGTGCCCGTGATCAAACCCCTAAGCATCTCTGTACACATCTTTGAGTTGCACGTGGTTCACCAAACTCCCTGTTTTACCTGCCAGTTAGTCCTAATTAATTCCATATCATTTTACTCCTGGCTAAGATAAGCTGTGGGTAGCTCAGGCCTTTGCTATTGTCTTTCAGAAATGTACAGACTCCCCTGCATTCATTTCAGGCTTTGCTCTGCTCTGTAGCTATCCGTGCTGTAACTGTGCTGCACTTGGAAAGAATGGTAAAGCTTTGTAAAACTGCTAAATCCCATCACTGAAAAAGGCAGTTGAGCAACGTGCCAGTGTAGCATTCTTAATTTTAAGGACATACTTAAATCCAATTTGAGTCCAGTGAGATTTTAGCTTAGGTTTAAGCGTTCTGTTGAACAGGGGTGGATTTAAGGATTGAAGTGTTTTGCTAGACTGGATCTTTGGTTAATGAAGAAGGAGGGTTGCTAGTGCCTAGAAGAAAGAACTGCCTTAGTACTCAGTGGCCACAGGCAAGCCATAACTAGTGCTAGTCCCTGCCTTGGCTGTTTTTCTAATGAAATTTGATGAAATTAGCAAATAAAGTTAGTAAAGTTGTCAATTTCATTAAGAATCCTCACTCTCTGGGCCTCTGCTTTCTGGAGGGGGTGGAGGGGAGAGCAGGTTTATAGTATCTCATCAGAGTGATGTGATATAATTAAAGCAGAAGTGACTAGACTTTGTATTTTACACCATCTGGTATCCTGCATGATATCTTTCTAATGGTGAATGTCTCATGTCTAGATTTGAGCAGTGAAATCATGAGTGCTTTGTTTTACAAGAGAATTGGTCAAATTCTTTAAGGCGTCCACACTGTATAAACAAATGCCCCAGCCTTAAAAGAAATGTTTGTGGTAACAAATAATTTGGGGGACATTTTTGCATAGGCTCTAACCTCCCTGTTGAGAATCAAAGCAAAAATATTGAATGTACTAAGCAGATGTCTTCTCCTAGTGACAGCAAGATGAGCAGAGACAGCTGGTTAGAAGAACAACAACAACAAAAACACATCATCGTTCCTGCTTTGGCTCCAAAAAATCTTGGAATTGTTGTCAAGGAAGAAAGCTATGTATGTAAGAAGCCAAGAAAGAGACAAATATTATTGAATCTGGTAGCATTTTAGTGAATGTGCTGGAAATAACTTAAGTAGGAAGAAAAACTGGATGCGCTCCATTGTTTATTAAAAGAATGCCTTTTCTTATTTCCAAAGGGACCTATAGCCCATGTAGTCATTAACACATTTACAAGATGTATATTTTAAATGTTGCCTCACTAATCAGTCTTGTGGGTTCTTCTTCAAAAGCAGAGTTACAGCACATAAAAATATGTACAGCCACATAAATATAATATCCACAAGCTAGGGATGCCAGCTGTGAATTTCATACTTAACTCCCTCGATCAGGGAAGATGGGTGTAGAACAGTGACAGCTAGAGAGACCAGAAATATTAGGAAGGGGCAAGAACAGAAAATTAGAACCCCCTCCTAGTGAAAATAAGAGAAAAGAAAGGGAAAGAAAGGGAAAGATATGGAAAGAAAGAGAAAGAAAGAAAAAAATACAAAGAGCAATTCCGGATGAAAAACAATGTGAGCTGTGGTGAACAACGTATCAGAGAGTTTTTTGACATGACTGCAGAATAAGCCAGTGACCTTCTGGCCTCCATGCACAGGGGTAGCACAGTCTTTCTCTTGACGATTTTCATGTGAACAAAACTTGAACTTTCTGCTTGGCTCCTGGACAGCTCCATTTCCCTATACTTTGGACACACTTGAGGTAAGAACTACAGGATCGATGGGAAGAGTTTGAGAAATCAAAAGCTGTGCAGTTTGGCTAACACCAAAGATGAATGACTTGAGGCAGATGTTCCAGGAGCAGAAGGTAGGCCCAAATTCCATGTAATAAAACGTTGCAACAGCAAAGGTCTGGATTTGCTGAATCAGGAGGTCTCTTCAATGGAGTGCTTCAAAATCCTTAGCCATCTCCTACGAAAGTCCTGAATAGTTTAAAGCCTTAAAGAAGCAAAGAGTTTAAGACGGTATAAGGAATGAATAGAGGGGTGTGACCACTTTGACTGACTAGCTTCTAAGCAGAGAACAATGAAGGTGGACAGCCAAAAGGAAAGGACCTGGCTGCTGGGTCTCCAATTCTTGGTTACCAGCTTTGTACCATCATTTTCATTGTAGGAAACCAGGGTTAAGTCTCCTGCTTTGCAACAAAGCAGATGTGGGACCTTGGGAAAGTTGCGGATTGAACTAAGCTGGAAACAGCTTCCCCCATTTGCCAATATCTTGGAGAGTCTGGAAATTTTCCCATCTCTACTGTGACAAAAACAGGAGTTCTCAACTTTTTTTGGAGGACTTTTCTCCCTTGCAACAAAGGACAAAAAGCACACAATGAAAAACAAATCAGAGTGCCAGAACCAACTGAAGATCAGGGCACCATTCTGCTTTAATTCCCCATCTTGCCAGCCTCAGCTCCAAGACCCGACCTCCAGTCTCCCAGCCACCCCAGTTATTATCAAGCCATGACAGAGGACCATCTTGGCCAGAAATTCCATACTGATTCCAAGAAAATGATTCCTAGAGTGTCTTGCTGAAATGGATACATTCCCACATACACAACATGAAAGGAATCATGTCTGACAAATAAGCATTTTCTAATGAGAAACATTTATCCAACATGCTCCTCCCCAGTGACTGTAGAGCTTTGTGCCTCAGCGCACCGTCTATAAAAAGGAGACAACTGCACTTCCCAGTTTCTGGGAGAATACACTCGGATAATAAAGCCATGGACTCACTAACGCCATCGATTACTCTAAGATCTCCGTGTCCCTTACAGGACATAAGTACAGACTGAATTAAGACCCATTATAACCCACGTGTTTAACCTTGACCAACAGCATCTCTGCCCAAGGGCTGCTCCATCTGCTCCATTCCTCTGTGGGACAGAGGCAACGCAGGGCGCTCCAGCAGCCCTGGACTCAGCCGTCCCCAGGAATTTGGATCACCAAGGAGCCAGCCCAGCCCTGCTGCCAGTGAGGTGACAGATCCCTGGCACCGGAGCTACACTTGGGCTGCTCATGAGCTGCTTGCGGCTGGAGAGGAATGTCTGCAGAGAGCTAAACCAGATTGCTCATAGATCTCTTCCAAATGGCTCGCCTCTAATCTAGCAGACAATTTGAGAGTAAATGTGCACTGGGAGCTCCATCTTTACCCCTGCTGCAGCGTAGTAACCTGATAGGAAACATGAGAACATCGAATTTGTGCACAGATAGAAGATGGCTGCACTGGAGAAACCTTGGGATCTCACTGATGCCTTGAGAAGTGCATAAAATATCAGGCCCTCCTATGTGTATTCTTTCTCCTCTCAGAAGACACATCTGCTTCAGTTACCTGTTGGATGCTATAGACCCACCACAGCCACTGCGACTGCAGAAGCACAGTAATAGCCCAAGCAAGGGCTGGCACTCCAGACTGAGCTTGTGAATATGGAGCAATACGCTTACAAATATCTGTTTGACACAGACCTTTCAGCAAAGGACAAATGTTTTCAAAATTTCAAGAAAGCTAACAGTTTGACATCACCCATTTTTCAGGCCCACACCTACCACAGGGGGGAAAAATAGTTTTCAGTAGCTATTTCCGTTATCCTGCCTACATTTCAGCCGATCGGTTCCAGCATTTGCAGAAATTCTGGATGTCCATCTCATGTGTTCAACATCTCACTCTTCCCACGCATAGGCTGAAAAATGCCACTTTTCTCCACTATTAAATCAAAAGCTGGCTACACCCATGTGTCAGCTGTTTACCACCCTCTGTCCCCTCCCTTCGGGCAGCTGACCAGGGATAATGACCTATACCCTTGAAGTATTTGTTTTATTTAGTATTACAGAGAAGGAGGGTTGAAGGCAACAAGCAACCTAAGAATATAACCATTCCCACCCTATCTTATTACAATTAGAGAGATCGGCTTGCCTCTTTGCTTGTGGGAACACAGCAGAACCAGCTGGCTCAACTCTTTGCATCCAAGACTTCATCTCAACTCTTTCCTGCTCTGCCTTTAGCCTAACCAGACTGGTTCCAGCGTCTTCCAGTCAAGACCATTCACTCATGCTTTACCTTCAGGTATGAACAAAACTACTTGGTCTTTCTTTAGCTGCGTTGCCGCTGCTCTGGAGATGTCTGCATGAGGTGGTCACTCTGTACAAGTGGTACCAACAGGGAAGCCAAATGTCACAAGGAAGCATTTGAAAGCACTGAGACTTTGCCTCAGCCACCCAAAAAATTGCACCAGTTGACACTGCTGTTGTTGAGCACCAACTGCAAGCTCTGCACAAGGATCTGGGAGTGGTGCACACCCTGTGTCAAGCCTCACCCCACGATGAGACAGGCAGGCAAATGAGAAAAATAGGGCCCTGGCCCCTTCCTGCAATTAAATCATTATAATGGGAAAATATTTTCCTAGATAGAGAGCTGAGATAAGGGACTTCTGATGTCTGAAAAAGAATTTGAACAAGACTTAAAAGGACTACCCCTACCTTGTAGTTCTTTGTAACATACTTTTACCAGCTGAATGCCTTCTTCCCCAAAGTACCTGGGAAATTAAGTGGGGAACTTGTTAACAGCTAAAGGTGAAGACATGGATCTCATGGAATAAATTTTTTATTGAGTAACAAAAGCAGTGTAAGAACCAGAGCTCAGTTTTAGTCAGCAGTGAGATTGTTCACCAGGAAATATATAGAATTGATTTAGTAACAGGTACCAAGTGTTAACTCCCAGACATCATTACAGCTTTACACCATTCAGTCTAAATATTTACTGAGGAGTAAAGAAAAGTGTCCGAGTTGTAAAGCCAGAGTCCCAATGATTGGCTTAGTGAAGTCTCTTTAATGAGAGCCTGTTGCTGTACAGAATGATTGTGATTTAAAAAAAAAAAAAAAAATCAGTGTTCTTGTGCTATAGCAAAGAGTGATTAGTCATTCCCTATTCCTTTCTGTGCATTATTCATGATTTCCCAACCTCTGCTACATCCTCTCCCTTCATGTTCCAGTCCCACCCTGAACTTTTGCAGAGTTTGGGAGCTTTTGAATCAGGGATGCTTGTTTACAAGCATCCTTAGTGGCAGGTTGTCTTTGAGAAACAAGTCTGACTTAAATCTCACCTAATATCCAAGAATGTTCTCCGGCATGTGACCTCTTCGTGGCTGAAACAATATTCTTCACACAATAACCTTGATGTTTCAAAGCTGTGACCAACACCTGTGGAGTGTTCAAACAAATGGGCTCAGCGTTCCTTGACACACTTTTAGTTACTGCTCCCATGTTTGATTGGTTTGTAATTATACTTGTAAAACATGCTATGGGGTTACTCATGTTGGGGATATCACATTTTAGAATGGTAGGTGATTTATGGGAGCTGCAAGACAAAGAAAAACCCACCTTTCTTTCTTCATTGTTTTCCTTGGAAGCCAGCCACCGAAGTTTCCTTGTCAGTAATACAGGGATTTCTAAATAGAACAAAGAGCTTCCTCACGCCGAGGCTCATTATATAACCCCAGTGAAGTCATGGTGTGTCTTCACATGCAGTTCCCTTGAACTTTGCATCTTGCTCCTCCTGAGAACAGTCTTGCATGCCAGCTTGAACAGATGTGGTTTCCTTTAGGAAAAGTTTTCTGTTAGGGTCATTCTGACTTCCCTTTCAGAGCTTTCCAGCCTCATGTGCTCTTTGCTCAAGGGATTACTGCAGTGACCACTCACTCCGTGTGCTACTGTTAAGCTTCTCCTCACCTGCTGGCTGAACTGAATGAATGCCGAAATCTCTGTTCCACAGAAAAATCTGACATTTCATGTTTTCCTGAATCAAACCGGAAAGTTGCAATTTCCTTTGAACCCAAATTCTGAGAAACGTCATTTCAGAAAGAGCAAAATGGCCTTACTGCAGCCTTTTGTTTGGGTGTTATCGACATGTTTTCAAATGAGACTTAAGCTAGTCTAAAATGCCTCAGGTATCAAGGGCTCCCAAATGCACCCAGGCAGCACCCACTGTCCTGAAGACGTCCAGGGAGCTGCGGAGTCTGCCCAGGATGTTCTGCCAGACAGACAAAGTAAGGAAACAAGACTGGAGATGTGACACTGACCAGGCGGGGTTTTGCCTCACCCCATGTAGATATTCTACAATTGTTTCCACCTCGATGCCACCAGTCCACCTATATACTCCAAGTTTATGAGTATCTAAGTTCTTGTTTTCCAGCCTTACTGAAAGCAAAGGCTTTTACTGTATCTCACTGAGGATATAATTCAAAGACAGTTGTACAAGCTGATATTTCCAACATACTCAGTGCATATCAAGTGAAAGTACATATCAAGTGCAGCTTTAAGAAGCTTTAACTAAATCAGGACATGAGGCTGTGCAGACCCCTTTACTTAAGTATCAACACAGTTGTTCTTTCAGCTTTGGTTGGTTAGAAAAGTTTTCAAATGAACGAGAATAAGACATTCTGTGGCTGATAAAGAGCATCAAATGCAAAAGTTCACACTGGTTGAACTAAGCTAAGATAAGCTTGTGTGTAGGCAGCTCTGAAGCAGCAACAATATAGCAGGAAAAACGGCCCTACCCTGTGAACAAAAGAGAAAAACAAAACAAAGAAAACAATAGGGGAAAAGCTGTTACTACCTGGCCTTCATGGAAAAAAAGGAGGGGGGAAAAAAAAAAAGAGAATAAACAGAAACACACTTCAAGACTGAAATATCATCAAACTCCAAATCAGTGTAACTCCCATATCGCAAAAGTTTGCAGGTCTAATAGACACAAAGCTGTTCCTTCACCCGAAAACCAAACACAAAAGTCACGGAAACCCATCATGCCAATTCTGTGGCTGCTTTCCGGAGCAGAATCTCTTTAAATGTCAATGTTCCCTTTGTTCTGTGCACCCTTTATAATGAATCTATCATCTGTTTGGTAAAAGATCCAATGAAATATGTAATAAGGTTATCTCACCATCTCTGTCTATTGTAAAGCCATATCTCCTCTTCCACTCATTAATTATTGTCTTCCATTTCCTGTGTCAGGTCTAAATTAGAAAATAAAGACTCAAGACTTACAAGCTTAACAACTTACTATACATCAGCTGAGCTGTGTTAACTCTCCATGTGCTCCCTCTTAGCCCATAATAAACAAAAACAGTGTGACTTTGCAGTGCATAGGCTTGCAATCTATGCAATTTAGCTTAACCTCCTTGTAGTGTCAGTTAAGTTGACAATGATAGTTACCATGACTAAACTAATGTTCAGTCCTCATATTGCAAGACTTTGCCTTAAAATCTTGGGATCAAAGCTCTACCATTACAACTATCCAGAAAACTACAATGATTTATGTGCTGCCAAAATATGCTAAAAAAAAAACCAAAAAAAACAAAAAAGAAAAAAGAAGCACATGATTACATGATTATCAGCCAATGCCCCTTGGTTTGCAGTTTTTAAAGCATGAACTGCTCAAAGTTTGGATCAAGAAGTGAAGCAATCTATTTCTGAAGTGCAAACAGGGAAAAGTTATATGAGTCTTCCAGCAATTTCAGGCAAATATATCACAGAAGCAGCATGCTTAGCCTTTTTACTGTGCATCTGTCTGAGGTTTCCAGTAAGATTTCCCTGATATATAGTAAGAGTCAAAACTCTAATCTGTTTTAACTCTTTTTTATTGTCTCTGCAGCACTAACTTTGAAAAATGGCCTTGTCCCCAAAGAACTGCACACAGTTCATGTAGGGAAGCTGTTAAAATAAATGCATTACATAAAAATACTGCAGAGAAACTCAGCTCTGAGGGTTTAGGAGCCACAACATATAGATATAAAACAGAACAGCAAAAGTATGTGTGGAGGTCAGCAACAGAGAACAAGGGAAGTCCCCTGTCTGGCAGTTGTTGCACATGATCTCTGAAATCAACAGTTCCTACTCTTCTTGCTCAGGGCTGCAGTGTTTTAATAAATGACTCTGTTTATGTTAATGTCCTTCTGCCTTCCTCCTCGCTGACCTCAATGCGCATGGAGCTGATTCATAAAGTTTCTTCTTTCTCTGTATTTGAGTGCTTTCTGGAGACCTTTTTTGTACGGTTCTGCCTGCGAGACGTCTAGCTGATTTATAGAGACTAAGACACAGCCAAGCGCTGCATTGGCCACCCTACTTGAATATTGTAATTCCTACATACCACGTTCCTCTCTGCCTATACCACGGTCTGATTTTAGATAGTCTGTATGTTGCTCAAAGAAGAAAGTGTACTTTCTCCCTCCCAGAAAAGCTTCTGAGATACTGTGGAGTAAAAAGGTGCTTTTCCACTTGTCTTCCTTGCAAAGCAGTGATATCTGTCTAGACACTGATTGTGGAAATTCAGGCAAGGAATAATGTGCAGATGAGAACATGATTCAGTCGTGGAAAAAAACAGACAAATACCAAGTTGCCTCAAAAGGCTGAATCACAAACAAGATGGCAAAAAGATCTAAGAACGCAGGAGATGACAGAGGAGCTCAGCTTGGCGTTTGTCTGTTTATTCCAGCAGGATATGCAGATTCCACCCTCATGACATCACTGCATCGTCTCGCCTCATCAGTGCCTCATGATGCAACCCCTTTCTGTAGCGTTGAGTCAGCATCATTGTGCGATCTCATCTTGGACATGCGAGATGGCAGAAAGGCTGTCCAAAGAGGTAGAAAGCTGTGACTGACCTCTCAAGAGGTCCCCAGAGGGATTTAAAAACTCATGGTCATCTCATGAACACTCTTCCCAGGAAATAACATGGGCTTAGAAAACTTTCATGGGTGGGATGTGAAATGACACAGCACTGTGCTACAGGGGAGCTCCCACAGCAGATGGAAGAGTAACTGATATTGTGGGTTGAAACGAAGGACCAAGGAATGCCTGCGCTGAACTCCTGGATCTCCCAAAGAAGTTGCAAAGTACATTTTCCCTGTAACCGACAGGTACTGCTAATTCTGCCTGCATCTCTCTTCTAGAGGCCTGGAGCTGAGAGAAGGTTCCATAAAGCATCATACTCAGTGTGGAGTAGAAACCCGCTGCTCCTCCAGTAAACAAAAGCTGCTTCCTATTTTGGCAAAAAAAAAAAAAAAAATTGAAAATCTGAAAAACTTGTACAAGTGTCCCCTTACAAGAGGCAAAGTAAAGAGTAGCTTTATGTTAGAAGAAACCCAGCCACACACAGATTAAAATACTGGGCTACTAGCCCTGAGTCTGATCTTAGACAACCCCTGAGGCTTAAACACAACTCTAAAAGTACACCATGTTGCACCTAACTGTGCAATTCTGTACAACAGGAGCAGGAGTAAAAGCTCTTCCTGGAAGCGCTAGTTCCAAATACCTGATCTCAGTCAGAGGCCAGGTGCTTCTCGTTGTATTTGCACATACTAGTCCCTTTTGCTGCGGGATTTAGGTCACAAGAGCTTAGGAAAGGCAGCTCTGAATCACCTGGCTTTTGCACGTGTTGCCTATGCATTGTGCAAAGGTTTCTGAACTCAGCCTCCTTTCAAGACGCACCCTTTGTTTGTTACTTTCTCTTAGGGCTTTTTCGCAACCCCATCCACTGCCAACATAAACAAGGTTTCAACATCTTCCTCCAATCTGTCTTGCTCTGCTCTGATCTAAATGTCAACCAGCAACATAGCACTGTTCACTTGCTTAATTGGGCAAAATACCTGCCATTGCAACCCTGCACCGTGACTCCCTTCGGGAGAAAGTTTCTTGGGAATGATAAATGACAGAACCTGCAATTTAGTATTAGTCACATTGATACCAGATACCAAGAGTCTTGTGCAGATAGGACATGTGGTTGGCATTGCTGAGCAGCCGTCAAGCATCTGTAGCACACCAGGGAAGGTTAGGAAGAGTAATTATTGCAACAGCTAGTAGTTTCTGCAACTGCAGTGCTTTCTACTTCTACTCATACTCTGTGCAGTGTGTACCCTGTGCATCGAGTGCAGGGGAGACAAGGTGCTGCCATTTGAATGCTTTTTCTCAGCTTGCATGAAACAAACTGAAAAAAAGGGACATGGTTCCATTCCTAATAACTGGGATAACTAGGGTTTGTCCCCTCTCACTCAACAGATTCCACAACAAATGCTCTGTGAACAGTGTCTGTAAGTGGGTAGGAGACACAGTCACCACAGAGACCTTCTTTGCTCCCCAGTCGTTTCCATACTAGAAAGCAGATGTGTAATGCACTGAACAGAGCGTATCCAGCAAGCCCAGGAACATGGAGGGTTGCATCGTGCCTACACTCAGCCACTCCACGCAGCCCATGCAGCTGAGAGATTAGCACGGCTGCCCCAGGACTCCTTGCATATGGTGTGTAATATATGTTTGCATCTGTCCACGTTTTTGGCATGACCTACTGCTTGTCTCAGCAGGAGCTATCCTGCGTGGGCTGGGACAACATCCTGTTATGCTCTTACATGATGGGCGCACACTGGTGGACTGACATTAGCTGCCTGAGCCTCTACCCAGCCTGGCACGCCAGAAGCCTGACTGTGGGCGGTGCTGCTCACCGGCTGAAGGCGGTTGCTTTTATCAGCAACCTTGATCATAAGGATTTTCTCTTATTCCATGCTCTAGCTTCCTTCAGCCTTGGATTTGCATAAGGTCCTGGGTTAGGACTAGTCTGATCCCAGGATGAGAACACTGCATCATGCCCAGCAAATCCTCCATCCCAAACTGGCACTCGACTGGGTGTATTGGCACTAGAAACAAAACCTTGCAGGGAAAAATGTTGAGATGAGTTTTCCTCAGCAACAGGAGGTGCCTTGCTTTGTAGGTCAGACTTCCGCACAATGTGCTAGATTGTGGCGGCAACTCCCAGTCAAGTCTCTATTTGTTTACAACCCTTGTTGCCACAGTAGCCAGGTGCTTTCCATGTTCAGTCCCTGTTGCTACAATGAGAAGCATGTCCAGCCTCCAGGGACTGCCAACAGCTATTGACTAATAAGAGCACATTGACCTTGGTGACGGAAAGTAGCATCTTGCTTTATCTATGCATTCCCTGGCAAAGCAACAGCTGCAGAGAAACAGAGATGTCTCACTGCATAGCTAGAAGTATGAATTTAAGTCTCTCTCTGGGCATGCTGATGGATGTTCCTGATTGTAAATAAGTACATCATCATTCAGACCAAGAAGTTAAAGATAACAGGTTGCAATAGTAGCCATGATACTTTCTGAGGGGTTGTTCACTATAGACAGGTGTCTAATAGGCTTTTCTAGGTCCCAGCTGACTAAGTCCAAATAATTGTTTGAGGAGGTGGGGGTGATCATCCAGGCAGCGTTCACAACTACTCTTAAGGTACAAGGCTGGGTAAAATGACAGAGCAGAGCCAAGGCTGAGCAATGCCAAGTATCCAGTACAGCAACCACCCTCTCTCCTGTTCATCCTTCCATCACCACTATATGGCCAAGAAGATGGCTCAAACTCCTTCCTTGGTGAGTGCCAGATTCACTTGCTGCAAGCTGCTTTTATAAAGTATAGACACAGATGTACTGTTGCAGGATGTAATATCAACACAAGGTTGTGAATGCCACTGGGCTACAGCCTGCTGCATGGTCCCAAATCCCTCAAGGCAGTGCTGATCTACTGTAATACACGGATTATCTTGCTGCAATATAAAAAGATACACTTGCAGCTAAAAATGGCATGCTCCACTTGCCAGCTATGTGCAATCTAGATCTGTCTCTGTCATTGCAGTATCCGGTGCCTGGTAAGCCAACAGCTAACAAACTCTGAAGCTGAAGACAGAAAAATGACAAGTGGAATGGTGCTGGTTGGATCAGAGGTGCTTGTTACACGCGAAGAAATCACCCATCCACTGCCATGAACCATCCTCCAGTTCACAGCTGCACCAAATGGGTTCATCCTTGGCAGTTCACTCGCTGCTGTCATTGGCTGGAAATGTTGTTTTTTCAGACACTGTAGTACACACAGGCTCAGCCAAGATGTAACATCATGAAACTGAATGTGCAACTGTACTGGTGGGAGAAAACTCCAGTGCTTTGTGTCAGCAGCACTCAAAAGCCAAGAGTTCCTGCATCCAGGAAGTAAAATACCCTTTACTTTGCCCAGTTACAAGCAACACATCAGCTTTGTCTCATACCAAAATGTCCATTCCCCAACACCATATTGATTGGAGCAATACAAAAAGAAAAAAATCTGCAGATTTTACTCTTAAGACCAGAAATCTTGTGATTGCGAACACAGTAGGAGCTTTCCCACCTTGCTGCTGAGATGGCTTTTTGTATGTGATTTCAGTGGGGATTTTACTCCACTGAGAAGTTATCTGTTTAGGGATATTTTCGTCCTGATGACAATTTTGGGTCATGCCAGACCTCCACTTGCACATCTCACTTCCACAGCTGCAGCCCCACCTTTCTCCCAAGAAACACCGAGAGCATTCCTCCTTGCAGACAAAGAGAGCGAGCTCTTTGCCCAAAAAAACAGAGGGTTTTGGCTTTCCTGGTAGCAAATACCTATTCATATAATCACCCAGAAGAGAAGACAAGTTGGTGACAAGTCTTTTCCTTTTTTTGTTCTTTTCTTGGGGTAGGGCATTGTTTCCTACCAGAATTCTGATTCCCTACCAACCAGGACTTAGGTGGGTTTTTTTTCCTTTCCTTTTTTTTTTTTTTTTTTTCTGAAATAGGCAGTGCCATGTAAAGGGCGTTAAACTGTTGTTGAACCCAGGTGATGGTGGGAGGATGGCGTTTTGCTGTTCCTTCTTCTGCAAAGGTTGTTCGCGGAGTTGCGTACTGACTTGTTGGCAGTACGTTGCATTACGGCTTTGGGGCACTGCGCTGCTGTACTGGGTTGGCTCAGTGTCATGAGCCTGCCCTGCACAGCACAGGCTCATACCGCCGAGCGAATGAAGCAAGTTAAGGAAAGAGTTTAGCAGCTAGTGTGAAAGGACTGTGTATGATGATAAATAAATAAAGAATATTTATCATTGCCTTCCCTCTGAGAACAAAGCTAACTGCAATTAAACTTTTCTAGCCCCATTTAGAAAGTAGTCTACATGTAGGTAAACTGAGTCTTAGAGGTTTTTGCTGTTGGCACAAGTACAGGACAAAGCAAAGAGTCGCAACTCTCACTCCTCACTTTGTACTCCTAGATGCCAACCTTCCTTCTGCAGGAGGACAAGAAGAGAAGTTGGCTGTAGAAAATGTAGCCAGTGTTTACATTTTATTGATCAATAGACATTGCTGTTGGCCTCAACATGACAACAGTGCAGCAAAAAGAGCCTTTCGTTTGCCTGTGCTTGGCAGAAAGTGTCTTTCTTTGGTTACTCAGCTGAAGTTGACAAGTTGCCCAGTATTTTTGTTATCAGGTTGTCAGCTCTATCTCACTACTGCCCTCTTAATTTATTATTTTGCATTTCAAAATCACAGGTGTGACTCATTGCACAGCCAGAGGTTATAATGAAGTGTCCCACTCATCTTTTAGCTCACCCTTTGTTCAAGACAATGCAGATTGCAGAAGGTTTCTGAGGAGGTAAGAGGATTGCAAAAGAGCCGAAGACTCCTCTTTTATCTAACCAATGTGTGGGCAGTGAAACTGCCTGATATGAAACCGGCTGGGTGCAAAGGTGGGCATGGAGGTTCATTTGTCATTATTGTGAGGGTTGAAACTCAGGAGATAGAGCAGCTGTAATTGAAGATAGGCACCCAAACACAAATCACCTCACCTTGAGGATGAGGCCAACAAGGGAATCCTAGGATAACACACACCTCTCAAGATTGCCTCTACTCTTTAGTTTCCAGTAGGACAGAGGATGAAAACCAAACAACCAGCTGCTTTTCAATTAGCAAGTCTTATCGTCCGCATCGTATGATTTGAATTGAGAAGTGACTTTAAACGCAAGATTTTGAACTATTTGTTCTGCCAGCATTGTGCAATTCAGAATCTCGTTGCGTTAGAGTTTTTGAAATATGAAAACATGTTTCATAGCATAAAATGATGCAGCCATCTTCTATGTTTCTCTTAGGGTGCTGGGGAAAAGGAAGATGCAGCACGGTTCTATTGGAAAGAATGTCTTGCTGACTATGAAAATGCTGTGGAAATCATAGTATAAATTAGGGGTTTGTCTACATGAGAAATTGATGGGAATGCTTCCTGTTACCTACAGCTCATGCTAAGCAGAGGAAGAGACCCGTTTATCCCAGAAGAAGAATCTTCAAACCCAGAGCTATTCTGAATTAATTTGCTCTTTTAATTGGCGTGTGGCTGGCCCCCGCAGCAGAATGCTGGTTTCACTCTGCAAGAAAGCAAACTGCACAAACTTGAGAAGGTATAACCACATTTGTTCCTTACACAGCAAGCTTCCAAAGTCACCCTCCACAGCGTCCTGGCAAGTCTTATCTCCCTACCCAGGGGACAAGATGCACCTCCTGTTGCCAGAGCACCCAGAGCAGTGACAGGCGGGGGCAGAGCTATTAGCAACACTCAGTTTCTTTAAGGCTGCAACATGGATCACGTAGTTCGCTCTGTCTCACCAGAGGGGAAAATTGTGACTCAAAGGCTGTCCAGTGGCAACAGAGAAAACTACACCAAGAGCACTTGTTCAGCTCTGCCATATCCAATTTCTGTCAAGTATAGAATAATAGCTATCCAGCAAGCTGGGACATGCTTTACCAGCATCAATAGAGTTGTGCTTCAGAGCATCCCTCGAGGTAGCAGAGAATTATCCCTATTTTATAAATGAGGTAACTCAGGTACAGGGACTAAAGCCAAGATGTTCCAACCTGGCTGCCTACTGCTAGGTACCTACACCCATATTTACGCAACTCACGTGGCCTGATTTTCAGAAGGGCAGGGCGATGAAAATTTTGGCCTGAGGGATTTGTTCACACAGTTTACTGGTAACAACACCCATGATGGAAGCCTGGTCTCTGCTACCCGTCTTACTCCTTAACCACTAAAAACATCCTTGTTGCCACTAGCCAGCAGTTGGTAAAAGTCCCTGCTGTCCCCAGTCACCATGCAGGAGCTCAGAATTAGCAATGCAGACTCACTGCCTACGTACTCACAGCTACAGACTTTGAAAGAGTAGCAGCAGGAGCAAAACTGGTGCAGTTTCTTTGCTTCCCTCTCTGCTCTTTGGACCCTGAGCAGCTTTGCTTGGCTTGCAGTGCTTAGCTAAACCAGCACGTCTAGTGTGCAAACGTCTGTTCTGTCCCACACATGGCATTCTTCTCCTCTCCTCCCCTCCTGTCCACGCACCGTGTCCTTGTCAGGGGAGCTGTACTGCCACAGCACAGGTCCAGTGCAGAACCAGTAACACAGACCAGCAGGAAAAGGGGGAAATCCAGCCACCTGGACTTCGGAACTGCTCAAACACACAAGCACCAGCAGGAGTAAGTTAATCCCAGTGTCCCATCTCCTCTCTCTTGCATTCTCTTTCTGGGCTTGAACTGAGCTTCAAAATGTGCTGTGGTTTACGGCAAATGCTTGAGAAGAAAGAAAATTTAGAAGAAAACCCTCCCCACACCAACAACCAGCAGAGCCCAGGAGGCAGAGCACTTGCTGGCTATAACCAAGCCCTGCAAGTGTCCCTGCTAAAATCATCCCTGCTAGGGGGCTAATGTGATGCTTGTCTTAGCTCGTTAGAGAGCCTTGCTGTCTTGAGAAGTGCACTTAAAAAATAACAGTGGTGGTTGGTTGCCACATGAGGGAAGAAGGACAGAGGATTTCAGCTGTCTCTGGGGAACAATTGTTGGCCAGGTCACCTCAGGCCTGATCTGCATCACCATGTGTGTGCTACAAACCTGCTGCTGTCCGCCCCTGTGCCCCATCTCATCTGTCACAGAGTCCCAGCCACCTTCTGACTTCTTCTTTCCCTTCCCTGAGGTTGTGCCTTGCGCACGGGGCTCCCACTCGGCTGCTCTGTAGCATCCTCCCACCCAGAGAGAGGATGGGTGAAAGGAGGCGACAAACTTCAGCAAAGGTTAAGGCTGCAAAAGAAGGAAGTGTCAGCTCAATCAGGTCAGCTCAGCCAGCCAATTGCTGCTGTAATCCCTCTGCCCTGGGTCTCCCACACAATTCAGCCAGTGCGCTGGATGCTACTGTACGAGCAGGACACCATTCACCCTGTCCCCAAAGTACTGCCAGACCGCAGTGTCCAGGGAAGGAGATAGGGAGAAGGGCTAAGGAGGAAGCAGCTGATCAGAGGAACCTCCCAGTGCTATTTCTAGCCCTCCTTTTTACAATGCTTGTAGCTATAAACTGCTTCTCTCTATTTTGGGAATATGGATTCTGAGACAGTCTTCACTTGAGAACCTACTGAAGTTCAGAAACCCACACTCAGCACCCTCTGGTTTCTTCAGAAGAAGGCTGAGAGCCACATCTGAGCCAACTCCAACTCAGCTCCACATTCCCAGTGGACCCAGAAGTATTGAGAAATGGGTCGTGAAGTGGCAGCAACGGAGTCTCACCGACCTGTTAGCCACCAGGAGGAAGCCAGCAGAGCACATGCCTCCTATCTGATAAAAGCTAGTGCTGCACTTCATGCGGCAGCCAGTGCATTATTCCGCAGTGAAAACAAACCCTATTCTTTTCTGCCAGATAAACACACTTGATCCTATAAAGACCAGCATTTCTGACTATTCAGCAGCAGCCAAACTCACGATGGGAAAAATAACAGGTGTTTGTCAGGCACTCCTTGTTTATTCACAGTGCTTAAAATAATTGCTTAAAAAAAAATCCAACAGAGATTTAGTTTTCTATGCTCCCACATTTGAAAAACAAAAACAAAAAAACCCCTAAGCTTGGCTCATGGTAGTTGAAGGCAATTCATTATGAAAGAGGTGTTCTTTCTGTTGTGGTAGCAAAGAAACCTGCTTATGAAAGCTCTAGAGGAGCAGAATAGTAGAGCAAATTCCTGTCTAGAACCAACACCTCCCTGTGCTTTTCATCGAGTTCTCCAGGTGGAAGCTTTCGTTATCAAAACATGTAATTTCACTGTCAAAATGGGGCGAGCAGGGATTAAGTTCTGCCAGTCAGTGTCTTTCATTGCCCATCTCTGTCACTCTGCCTTTTATAAAGCAGTGGTAGCCTTGGGCTGGCGTATGCCCATCCCTCTTGTTCTGATGTTGGAGCAGGAGGAAAAGTGCACTGCCCCAGGGAAGAAAGTGTGCATCAGAGGCAAGAACTGTGCTTCAATCTCTGCTTGCTTCTCCGGGAAGCAGTTGGCAATGGATCCTGATCAATAGACTGCTTTCCAGTGAGGCAGGCTGACACACGGCGCGGCGGGAAGAGACGAGAGACTCCGTGTCTCCATCCCTTCTCCCCATGCCATGCTTCCAGCCTAGATGAGGGACATCCTGAGCCCCCTGGGGAGCTCCATACCGGGGGTGAGAGGACACCCAATACCTGACAAAGCTCTGTGGCATCTCGGTGCATGGCTGCTGCAGCAGTTCAGCCATAAGAGGCAGGCTGGACTGTGCTGTGCACAGATGAGGGGCAAAGCAGGGACATGGTGATGATCATCTGCATTACAGCTGAGACCAGACTGTTGCGGTACCGTCAGGCTTGTCACACACAGCAGCCTCCAGCCCAAGCAAAAAAAGGCAGATGAAAGCCAGAAAGAGAAACAGAGGCACAGAGGAGAGCAGTGACTTCCCCGAGGTCACGCAGCAGCGGCTTGGCGAGTGCCCGCTCCTGTGTGAGCTTTGGCAGATCCATGCCCTGCTGCAACCAGGCTCCTCAAAGAGCCATTTGGATGATGTGCGTTTCCACCGGCAGAGAGGAGAAGATGAAAGAAGGCTGGCTGCAGCGTGTGGGAAGGCGAGATGAAAGGTGCTCAGAGGCCGGAGGAGCAGAGAGAAGGGACCGACTGTGAAAGCAAAGCCGGTGCACGAAGGGCAGCAGCAGCCGCGGCGCAGAGAGTGGCACCGACACTGGACACAAAGCAGCAGCAAAGGCACAGCTCAGAGAGGGCAGCCGGCACGATCAAACCTGTCCTGAGCCCAACAGGACTGCAGATGTCTGGGCAACAAAAGAGTTACCACTTCTTTTGTTGGAGGCCTGCAGGGCAAGGCAAGGCTTTACGAACGCAGATGAAGTACAGCCAAGTCCCTCGTATCTGGTGTGCTGACCTGAGCAAAGAGTCAGGGAAGTGGGAAGAAAGGCAGCAGAACTGTGAGGTAAAGCTCGTCTCTTTGCTTAGCCTCTAAGCCCTTCCCTCTTCACTCACACCGCTCAGGCACCAAAACCCACGAAAAATTATCCAAAACCCACAGAGGCCGGTGGCATTTCAAGGCACCCCGTGCCTTTCCCCGTCCACCCGCGAGCTGTGTGCCTGCATGCCCCCGAAGCAGACGGACGCGCACGTGAATCTCCACTGCAGCGCAGGCGGCCGGGAGCCCCGTGCAGCGTTTCACCTCGGCTGGAGCAGCACCGGTGACTCAGTGCTTCCCCTGCTCGCCAGAGCCCTGCTCCAGCCGTGGGGACTGCAGCAGCAAGCCCAGCACAATAACGGTGCGGCTCAGCAGCAGGGATTTATGAGCGGACAGAGAAAATGAGAATTATAGGTGTCCGGTCCCTATGACAGAACCACCATATATTTCCTCTAACAAAGCGTGTGACAACAGCTCCATAAATTCACATAGTAGCAGAAGCGAGTGCCAGCTCGTCATCGCAGCTATTTAAGGAGCCAAGTAGCACTCTGTACTTATTGCAGAAGTTCACAGTTAGTTAAAAATAAGCATAAAAAAAAGTCACTTTAAGACCCTGGCTGAGTTAGGCTTTTTGCTCATGATGCCCAGTATTACATCCCATCTCTTTTCCTTTTACGCCTAGACAAGCTCTCCTTTGCGGCATTTGGTGCTAGGCACAGCCAGATTCCTACCAAAGTAGCTTAGCTTGGGATGTGCTATAATCAATTTTAAAACTTAGCAGCAGGTATGAAACGCTAGGTCCTTCTCAATTACCAGTAATGCTGAAATGCGCTTTAAAAATTATTTATCTATGACCCATTAAATATCTAAGGAGAGCTTTACTGCAATGTAAATGCTAAAGAAAATAACCCCAATGTCCACAACATGCTGAATTTGTTTCTTTTTTTTTTTAGTGCTGTCTCATGATTAGATTATTTGCAGTACCTGTCAGTTAATGTGCTGTTTTCATTGCTAATTTAACACTTTTTCCTAAAGGGAGAAGGGGGAGAGGGTGAAAACACCTTTTCACAGTGAGCTGCAAATCAAAAAATAGCTGCATGCTTCGTTGTCACTTCTGCTACTCTCCTTTCTGACGTATAAAGAGAAGCTCACTTTATAAAGACAAACTCACATTTTAAACATGAGAAATATCAAGTTTCTCTGGATCCTGTGGCTTTCCTCTTTGCTCTTCAAGCTTTGGGCAAACTTTAGAAGAGCCATTTCAACCAGAAAGAAAATTTGGAACTTCCTTAGGTTAAAGCTTAACTTCAGCACCAACTGGAATATAATTTTCCTATAAGAAAAAAATTGGGCATCTCAGTGAAAAACTTGAAGGATAGGAAACAGGCTCTCTGTGGAGCTGGAGCACTTGGGAGCTTGGTCCCATTTTCCCCCAGAGCCCAGCTCAGACTTTGTTTCCCGTGCGGCACTGCCACTCCTGCACCTTATTCCCCTTCTTCTGGGGAGCCCTTCGTGGGCTCAGGATGGTGAGTGAGGGACCTGCCCCTTCGAGAGTGAGGAGGACTTGAGGCCTTTGAACTAAAATTTTGCTGAGGCACATCCTGTGACATTTTCCCAGGGTCAAAATTGTGCAGATAGCAAAGAGAGAGGTGATTCTCGTTTGGTTGGTTTAGTAAGAAGTTGGTATTTTGTACAGAAATGACGTAACTTTGAAGGAAACAAATAAGGTTAGTCTAGAGCCAGGTGAAAAGAAGAGTGTTTAATGGAAAATTTTAAGCCAGCCCCACTAAGATCCCTTCTTTATCTCAAGGTTTGGAAGAGTTTCTGCTCTTTCTGCAGTGCCTGGTGTCACATTGCACGGCTCCTCCAAAGGCAGCAGATTGCTTATGCATTAGTTCTTTTGCATAATACCAGCAGCTATACTGTTTTTTTTTTTTTTTTTTTTTTTTACACACATTGTTCACTGCTAACAAACTCAGGAAGGAAATTTACAGTCCTGAATCTGAATTGCTAGCGAGGTCTGCAAGGCGTCCCTCACAGGGCTGCGCTGCTGAACTTTGCAGTGACTCACGCGGCACAGGAAGCGTTCGTTCAGTGCAGCCCCATCTCCTCTCCATCCCCTTTTGTTTGAAGTGCAGGGTTTAAAAGCAGGTCCTAGGAGTTTCTTTTCATTTTGCTTTTGGAGTCTCTTTAATTCTTTTTCTCAGAGCATTTCACTGCTTTCTGCATACAGAGAGGTTATTTACTAGCAATAAGCAGTGTTAAATGGGCAACGTGCTTGAGCAGAAAGCCTTGGGAAAGGGAATGCCAACTTTTATGGCAGAGAATCTACTGTTCTTGGTTGGATGCTACTGTACTAGTTAAGCTAAATTAAATGCTGTTGTTCTCTACCTCTGTTCCCACCCGAGAGGCTAAATACTGCATATCCACAATTGAAGGGCTGCGTGTGAGCGTGCAGCAAACACAGATAACAGAGAGGAAAATTGAAATAAAAGAGCACCAGGACCCAGGGTTTTATGCAAAGAAGGCTTCAACAGAGAAAAATAGTAATGTAGCTGGAGCTATCTGCCAGCAGCTCTTAGTGTTCAGCAAATCCACCCCACCTCACAGTTCCCGCAACCAACATGTAACGAAACCAATTAAAATAGTTGTTAAAGTAAATAAATAAATAAAGGCACTGCAGAAGATCTGGCTGTTCAAAGCCTAGCAGCTTTTACTTGTGCATTTTTGTCTCCTCATTAATCTATTTATGAGAGGGTTTTGATTAGTTCCATATATTTAACTTCTGAAGTTAATACCTTAGCGGTCTAAGGTGTTTATACCAAAGCTAACACTGAATTTTCTCTCAGCTGCAATAAACATGTAAATCTGAACTGATTCATGCATGCAAAACAAGTTCTAAAATTGAGGTCAAAAACGTTTTTCAAATAATGATTACGCTATGCTAAGAAATGGCACAGGACACCTGTTAGCTTATTCTGACCAGGGAAACTTCATACATCCCTGTATTTCTGTATGTGTGTTTGTGTCTGGTACACTGACTCACATCTTTTTAATTATTATTCTGTAAGATAATAAAAAAACTCAGCAGCTCCCAAGTTCTGTTATGCTGTTAATTCAAACCCATAACCCAACCCCTATCTGATGTGATCCTAATCTGCACATACACGATCCCAATCTGATTACCACTACGTGCTCCTCTCTACGTGTTCCAGCATAGCTAAACCTTGTCTTAAAGGAGACTCCCACCCCTATCAGCACTTAAACATGTGCTAAGCTTCATTCCCATGACTGGAGTGGGATGGTTTGCATGCAGACAGTTAAGTGCATGTATAAATATTTACAGAGTTTGAGACATGGTCTGACTAATTAGGTTTCCATAGCAATTAGCCCAATATCTTGATTAGGACCTGAGGCTGCTTCTATTATAATAAAAATACAATAATATAAACCTCATTAAACTGAGATGATGAAACCAGAGCACTCTTACAAGAGAATAAATGTTGGTTCAGTGGCAGGCAATGGACTTAGCAGGGACACTATAATAAAGTAAATAAAAGTGACATTCTGCAGTGTGTGAAAATGCTCTGTGTCCAAATACATAGATTTAAGAGTTTAAGAGGAATTAGGCATCTGTTAAGAGCAGCCATAGCACTGCTTTTCCTTGTCTTTAAGCCTGTTTTTTGCTGTTGTTTTTTTTTTTCTGGCATTCTTAGAAAAATGGTGTTTGCTCACATGATAGAGAAGTTCCTACAGCTTTACATTTATCTCAGAATTTTTTGTGTGGTTTTACCAAAGGTCAAATTGAATATTATTAGAGAACTCTCACTGAAAGTGGAAAACACAGGGTCAGTGGAGCAATAACTTCTTCCCTGAGAGAGCATTTCCTGTCTCAACAGTTGATAATGTTGTACATATTAATTATCATGAGCAGCTACCCATGAAGAGATTACATCCGCAGAGCAGTTGTGCTTGTGCTGTAGGTCTGCTGTAGCTATTACCGGAGGGGTCAGCACTCCCGGCTGGCGGGGACTGACAGACCACATGGACAGATGTACAGAAAGTTGTAAAACCACCCAGCCTTGTCTCCCCATCCCACGTCCGCACCAAAGTCGATAGGAGGGCAGGCACTAACATTGCGAAGTGCCAGTGACAAATTCCTGCTTTATAGACACTAACACCACGTCCCACTGACACCAGCCTTCAATCCAGAGTCACACCAATGCTGAAAATGCTTTGCCTTTTTATTTCACAATTTGGACATCATGATTGTTCTTTCTGCATTGTGAATTTTCATTTTTTTTCACATAATGTCTCAATTGAAATTAAAACTGTTATATCCTTGGAGTCTGGATTTTTTTTCAAAAGGAAGATGCTGCAGAGTATTGCTAGATCCGCAGCAAATCTAGATTAAGCAAAATGGGAGCTCATTAGCCTTCATGGACAGGCATTTAAAGTACTTAAGAGGGGACATAGAGCGCTGCCCTTTACATTTACTTTGGCACTAATATCAGATTAAAAAGCGAAAGGTTATTAAGTAAAGGTAATTGTCTGTTTTGTAGAGGGAATCTTTCTGAGGCACAGCCTGAGGCACTTAACTTTAAGAAGGTTAATTGTCTCATGGTGGAAGTCAAGCTATTATGTTATTATGGACAGTTAGGAAAAATTCAGCCTGACATCCAAAGTCCAATAACGAGCGTCAAAAATGGAGCTGATTGGCTGATAGCCACACGTCTATAATTAGAAAAATTGGCATTAGGAAGACAAAGATGAGCCAGTGGTGAGCCCTGTCTGTGCAGATGTGGTACAGCAGCTGCAGAGCAGCACAATGCTGCTGGGGCAGCTGCTCAGGAGCTGAGCTTAGGAAAAGCCCTTGAGCTGGGCGAGCAAGAAGCTCAACCAAGCCTGGATTTAACTCTGAAAATGTACTGAGAGGCAAGACAGTCTTCTGCTACTGTCTTGGGCACAGGTGGGGAAAATGGAACACTTAGCCATGCAAAAATACCAAAACTTTCCTACATATAGTTCTGGCTCAGATTTGCATGCTGCTGGCATAAAGCTCCGCAGAAAGCCCACTGCAAACCACTCCAGGAATACAGCTTCCCTCCATTTGCAAATATTTGATTTTGATAGGGAGGCTTCAATAACAAATCTCCCTCTCCTGGGCATCAAAGTGCTGGCCTAGCAGCTTGCTGTCCTTGCTCCCTAGAGAGTCCATCACATCCAGCCCCAAAGGAGAGGTTCAGTGTACAGCTCTCAGCATTTGCATCTGATTTTTATCCCCAGGCTAGGGATTCCTCCTGAAGCACAGGAAATCCTTTTACTCTTTGAACCCACCTCTCTGTGGTGCTCAGAGCCTTGCCTTACTTGGCTTCCAGCTTTCTGGGCTTAAGTGGGCACCAGATGAACGGTTTTCACCACCACGGTTACGATGTACTGGTATCGCGGAGGAACAGCTGTGACCTAAGCAGTGTTGGCAAAGAGCTCTGGGATGTTTTATGCTGTAAATCTCTCATCCATTCTGGAAGAAGGCAACTATTTCTTCTATGTTTGCATCAATATTTAAATACCTCAGCACATCCTGCTGACAGCTTAATGGTAAAAGTCAGCTTGGATATTTTCCCACCCCAAGCCAACTTTCACCCTCCAAACCCCCAGCAAACAGTGCCTTGCTGGTGCTGCTGGGAGCAGGAGCTGTCACTAGCCATGCTGCACAGGTTGGAGGAACCAGGGGAAACACAGGCAAAGGGTCGACCCCCAGAGTCTGTGGCACAGCCAGAAATAGGATGTGGAACCACCCTGCAATGCCATGGTCCCAAGACAGCCTTCCACCTTGGAGGGGGCTGTAGCCCTGAAGCCAGAGCATACAGGGTCAGAAGCAGCCCTGAGGCTTTGCATGACAACAACGTGGAAAGCAACAGATAGAGAGGCCAAAGGAAAAATAAATCAGTCACTCGAGTTACAGAGGACAAGCAGAGAGGCACGGACTGATTGAGGAGCGAGCCTCCTGTTCCTTTCTCAAACACCACAACGTGCTGCCAGGAGGCTGCCCCCAGGACCCTGGCTTTTAAGCTGTCTGCAGACAACTGGCTAAGGATGAGAAGAAGCTGGATGAACGTGCTTCGACGACAGGGCTTGACTCATGCCCAGAGACGTGTTTTGAGTAATCCCCCTAGACAGGACAGGGGGAGGGCTGTGCTGGTGAACAAAGTGCTGGAGCCCAGGCTGCAGAAAATGCCTGGGACCCAAACCCGTGCATTTCCTGGGAAGAACGGAGAAAAAGAGGAGCAGAGGCTGATGTGGGCTAAACAAGTTTTCTGTGGATAGGGCTATCCTTTTGTCCCATTTTCCTCCACAACCTAACATGAGGGTGGCCCCTGAGCTACATGCTTCATCTGTGACCTGAGTGACCACAGCACGGAAAGGTGCTGCACCCGCACGGGCAGCTGGCAGGGCACTCGCAAAAGCGTAACTTGGCAAAGGCGACAGGAAAACAAACTGGAGAGGACCTTGGGAAAGGCTCTTCTCTGGAACAGAGTGAACTTTCTGGAGGTCATTCCTGATTTTCCTTGTTCCTTAGTTAAGACCTTTGTTTGTTGAGTTTGGCCCTGTGCTAGTGCAAAATCTCTCACACCATCTTCTTCGTAGTACAGCTGAAAAGAACACCAGAACCAAAGCACTGCAATATGTCTAGTTTTGCAGGTGCTAAGACATGAGCTAATCAAAGGCAAAGCTTCAGGGTACCCACTGACTGCAGCATTTACAGGGTAGAAAAGCACAGCCTCACGCAACATTAGGCAGCTAATATCAGAGCCTAATTTTACCTTTGCTTTAGTGCCTGTACTACGGCAGGCTCCTCAGTGCTGGATGGGACTGGGTGAGCAATGTGGTGATCTGCACTATTATCTCAGCTCAGACTTCAGAAAGCGTCTTGTTACTAATGGACTTGACTCATTTCACATTTTCCCCATATTTTTTTGAGGATAATTAAGCCATCTGGAAAGAAGAACATAGCATCTAGGCAAGATCCTCCTGCACATGAGGTCCAATAGTAAATATTTCTCACTGTATCAACTCTGCTGATTCATATTCATGGAGGGTCTGCCTCAGTAACTCAACCTAAAAAAGTCAGCACAATTAATCCTTCCTACTTCAGCTCCTGGAAAGGACCTTTCATTTGTACGACACCAACATAGAGGTGTATTATTTTACTGCCAGAGAAACCAAGGCATGATTTGATGCAGTAATTTGGCAGCGGCCTTGCAGCTTTTTTGCAGTGTTACTAAGGACTAAGGGCCAACACAAGGGGTGAGGTGGTCACTGCAGTCTCTTTTGCCCGTGTAATCTAGGATGATGAAAGCCAGGTCTCTGGACTTCCAGCCTAACCCCATATCCAATAGACCATGCTACCCCTCCCATTGCCCCTTCTCAGCTCATCAGTCCTGTCCCTGTGACTGCTCTTCCAAATCTGCTTCCCTTGGTGCCTACAGCTAGCTGCACACCCAGGACTACTATCTCAGCTCAGGAGAATAAGGTCAGGATGAAGCCATGAGCAGTAGGTAGCAGTTTCCTTGCAGCATATTTCTGCTGCCAAGGAGAGAAAAGATGGTCCCACGAGTTATGGAAGTTGGCAGAGCCCCCGTGAGGCCATTCTCTGCTGGCCAGCCGTGACAATGCGCTGTAGAACAAGAACTGGCCAGGACCCACAAGGCGAACCTGCTGCAGATTGCAGGAGAGCTTCAGAAAGGTTAAAACGCTCTCCCCATTTCGCTTTGACATCTCTGCAGCCCCTTCCTCCGGCCAGAGCTCCACTTAATAATTAATTGGAGAAACATCCCCCTTACCAAATAGCAACTAGAACATTTAGATCCTTCTGAGAAAAGCTACGTCTGTATTTCTATCATGACTGGCAGCAGGAGATATGAGGCATTTACAGAAGGAGGGTGGAGTGCTGTCGTCACTGAATCAGACTATCGACCTATTCTTGCCAACTATTTCAGGGCTTGGTGCAGGGACTTTTTTCTTACCCCTACAACATCTACTTACTGCTGTGCTAGTTACAAGCAGTTGTATGGAGGGATCAGGAAGCAGTCCTTTCCCAGAGAGCAGGGACAGAGAAGGACCAAAGGAAGACACAGGAGGCCCGAGCAGAAGTGGATCCCAGGTCATGGCTCCACTGCTGCATCACGCTGCTGCCTCTTGTTCCAGGCAGAGAGGATGAGATCAGAACATGAAGTTCATGAGATCTGAGCTCAGAAAGAATCAACAAATTTACCTCTTAGACCATTCCCTTCCCAGGAAAGCCATCCAAAGGGACCTCTTTCATCTTCCTTATTCCTTTCACATGCCACACAACCAGGCCATTCTGGCACTGGTTGAGGTGCCTGATCTGTTTCTGTGCTGCTCTGTAGCTGTGCTTACAGATGCATGTAATCATACCCAGACATACATGAGGCTGCACGGTCCAGTGAGTCAATGTCACACTGGATACATATGGAAATTAGGTTTGTACTCCTCTGTGTTGTATGTAATGGCTTCTTGAAATCTCAGATGTTCACTAAATCTCCCAGATACTAATTTTCACCACCAGTGTAATGTGAGCCAGAAGAATTCTTTACAGAATGATCTGAGATCCTCTGATCAAGAGCATTAAGTGTTATCATCATATGGTCCACTGAAGTAGAGGCAATAGCTGTATGATTAGTTATATTTATGGCACAGTCCTTATCATTATTCATTTTACTTGTGCTCTTCTCAAACTATATTTACTGCTTGGGACATTTTACACCCTTATACAGCCTCATAAATTCCACCCAGTTTTGATTCAAGGTGGGCAACATTATGTCCTAAGCCAGTAGCTAATCTAAGATTTAGCAAAGCTAAATACAAGAAATTGAATCTGATCGAGAGCATGTAATTCACATGCTACTAAATATCTACGTGCTGTGTAAGGGTGTGATGTTTGGTAAACAGGAAGCATATAGCTAGAACTCAAGCTGTGCAGAAGTTTGTATAGTTAATAGCTTTTTAATTGACTACCTCACCATTAAGTTGGCATAATTCAAAGCATCCCAACCCAGGTGCCAGGAATTCTCTTTCACAATTTGTATCAGACTTTGTACTCAACCAGGCCAGATAACAATGACTTTCAATGTTATTTTAAAACTATTGTGGCTATATATTCCTAACCTCTTTTTTCCTTTTGCAGGTGTTGGGCTAAGGGTAACTAAGGATCCTGAATTCACAGACAATGGGATAAATGTATAACTAAATGTTGCAGTGAAAGCTTCCAGAAACAATATTATTTTCTGGCAGTTATGTGGTATTAAAAATACATTAAGGCATAGGGGAAGAGGCTATCGATACTTGCTGGAGGTGATCTCATGGGTCTAATGGAGGTCACGCCAAGTCCTGACAAGAAATTGCACAACAATATCCAGTCTAATTTCTCCAGTACAAGCTGTGCCATACTCTCACTGTTCCTCACTTGTCCTTCTTTTGCCATGTCACTTGCCACCCATTAGCACTGAGATCTTTTAGCTGAGACACTTCCTTTACCCAAACTCTCAGTAGCTTTCACAGCTCTGTGGTAGGAGAACAGATCATAGAAACACAGCTGAGCTCCAAGGCCTCTTTTTCTTCCACCCCTTCCAGAGAGTTGGACACACTGCCCAGAAGTCCTTTCACACTGCTTTCCAATGGTGCCTCTCCATTTACCCTGGAATGACTTTAAACTCCTAAAAAGACCCATATTCACTCTTTCAGGCAGCTCAGTCCTCTCTGCCTATGCATGTGGCACACTCTCAAGCCAACAAGCCAAACCTAAGGTATATCACAGCCTTCTGAATGCATCTGTAGGCAAGGGGGATCAGTGCAGATCCAGGCACCCAGTCCCTGCAGGCTGAATTCTCTGCTGGAGTGACGAACCTTGGCTGACCTCAGTTACCACACCAAGAATAGGCATTTTCCTCCCAAGACTGACCAAAGGACTCTGTTGCTGTAGCAAAGAAAGGGTCAGCCCTAGCACAAACGTCTTCTCATCCAGGAGGATTTTGCCTGCGGGCATCTTCTGACTTAGAGATACTCAACAAGTATTATCACCCCTAGTTGTACTGTTCCTGGGTGTGTAGGGACAGCTTTATATCAGCCCTACTGTAGATAAACTGGCTTTTCCTCCAGAGCTACTCAGTCTCTCCCTATGTCTACGTACAATAGCCACCAGCCTATTTCTTTTCTACGACCCAAACCCTGTCTGCTACACTTTCCCCACTCCTACCATCCCACCATACTCCTGAGCACCAACCACCTTACTAACCTTATCCTCATAGCTGCCATCTATGTCCAGCTGCAAGGCAATATTGCAATGCAGAGGAACCCAGGGACTGGCTGGCGTTACTGAGTTGTTTTTATTCTGGTCAATTCAACTTTATGATCGTGTTTAGCATAAATGGCTCCCAAGCCAACTTAGGCTCGCAGAGTATATTTTGAAAACCATCACAAGTTCAGTCTCAGAACAGTGAGAAGGGAGAGTATTTTTCACTAAAAGAACAGAACTTCGCATTGGCTGCTCCCTTATTAAGGGATTTAAGATTCTTTTTGTGGGTCTGCAGTCTGACTTCTGGTAAGTAGCAACCATGATGTTCCTGAAAACACTTCATTGCTGGATGCTTTTGGTTCCTTCCTTTCTTGAATGCCTTTGCTTCTTCCCTAATAACAAAAAGCTTTCCATCTGGGGTATTTTATTCAATTTATCCTTTTGTCTCTTTCACAAACAAAAAGAACAAAAGGAAAAGTGACTAAGAACATCATGACTGGGCTGCTGGCCCAGGCTGGCAGTCCCTAGCTCTGATGTTTCAGGCAACAAGTAGATTTTCAGGAAGTCCTCTCCAGGGAGACTGTTCATCTGTAGTCCTCACAACAGGTATGTTTCCTCCAGTGCTTTATAGGTGCCACTAGTGCCCCAGTAAAAGTAAAGCAAGTAAAATTTAGAATCAGGGGGCATAGTTCCCTAAGTTCTGCCAATGCACTGCTCCTCATCTTTGCACCATGTTGCATGCAAGGGGATTTAAAGATATGTGAATTCACTGGTGATGGATGAGTGACAGCAGCTCTGGTAGGTCCCTATGAGCTGCCTTTGTGACCAACAGTACTGCAGCAGCAAAGTTTGGTGCAGGTAGAAAACTTGCCTAGGAATCCCCTTAAGCTGGAATTGAATCCTGTTGCCAAGACCACAGTGATATTGGTACCCAGCCCCACCAGTCCGGCACCAAGCAGTTTGTTGCTAAAAGCTCTGGTTAAGCCACAATGCAGAAATAGCCGCCCAGCATGGATGCCAGCCAAGGGCTGCATCGCATGAACTGGAGCAAGGTATGTCTGTGCATCAGCTGGGGTCAGGTCACAGCATGCAGATGGGCAAGGCAGAGCAGAAAAGAAATGTCCATGTTTTACAAGGGAACTAAGACAAAGAAAATAGGCAATTAGTATGCAATCATACAGGAATCCTGAGGTAGAAACAGGAATCAAGCAAATTCTCTAGAGTCCAAAGTCGCGGCCCCAAGTTGCAGTGTCAGTCCTACACGCATACACACAAACACACACAGCCTCTCCGGCATCTGCCCTGTGGGAAGCAAGGAACTTAATATTTATCTCTTAAAGACTCTTTCTTGGCAAATAAAATCATGAATATCTGTACAGCACTTTAAAAGCCTTGAACAGAAGGATCTATCAAAGCACTGTATTAATAGTTTGTTTGTTTTTGAAAAAGCGAACAGATGGACAAAATCTTGGAAAAAGAAAGAGAAACAAGATGTGATTTTATGTCGTAAAACTCCTTTCTCTCTTCCAGAAGTGACTAACACCCTCTGCTTGGTGCTATTGTACAACAAAGATAAAAGGTAGAGAGTTTGTTGGATTTTTTTTGGTATGTGTAGAAATCTCTCCATCAAGCAAAGCTGCAGGCCACCAGCCCCCCTTTCCACTAGTTTAATGAAACTCCAGTGTAGAGCTGCCAATTGATAAAGCCATTTCTGGCATTCTTTTATTCCCTCATCTCCCTTGTTCTTGGAGAAGTGATGAGGCATTGACAAGCATAGAGCGCTTGGATGCTGGATTGCAGGGGGGCACCGCACAGCAGCTCTCAACAGGAAGCTCTATGAAGATAGATTCCCACTGACAGATCATTCTGCACCACTCAAGACAGACTCTGATGTGCCTTTTCCTGTGCTTCTCCAGGCTTTACTTATTTCAGAGCCACTTCATTGTACTCCTCCCTGTGGTTATTCCCAGAAGCAAGGCCAGTTTATCCTGGGTTCATCACGGATTTTCTTTTAGATCTGCAAAGGGCCTGTAGCACACAACTCTGGGCATGCCTTACCTGCAAGTTATCTTATGGTACAACAAACAAGTGACGGTCACTTGAAAGCACACAGAGACCAGGAACAGAGTTGTTTCCCTTCTTCCAAGATCCTGTGCTTGCAGTGAGGCAGTCACCACTTTGCATTTGCACTAAGTATTCGGCTTAAGAAATAGATAAGCACTTTCAGTTCAGCAGAATAGAGCAGGATCCAACAGTCAGCAAATCCCTTCACAGCTATTGAGGTAGCTTTCACTAATACCCACATAGCTCCTACTTTCTACCAGCTACCAAAGTCATTTTTGAAGTCAGAAAACTGTTCCAGCTCCATCCAGCCCTTTAACAGGCAGGTGGTTTTCAAGCTATACAGTAAGACAGGCGTTCGGTTCCACAAGAGATTTTGAAGTGTTACAGCATGGCATGGCTTCCAGTCAGGAATGAATCACAGTGAGATAACCTCCAGAAAATAAAACTCTAACCAGCAGTATTTTTTAGTTACCAAATGCAACCCGCATACTATATATTTACACATATATATGTAAGACCACTGCAATTAACATTGAAAGGTTTCATTAAAAATAATAAGTTAGGTGTTGTGAGAACTTTTTCCTGTGTAACAGGAAAAAAGACCTCAATGAATAACAATACAACTTTCACAGCTTTTCAGTTTTCCAACAAAAGGTTCAGCTGGAAGTGCAAAAAGCCAGTACAAGTTCCCAAAATAGAAGGCAGCAAGATGCATATAACAAGTGCTCCTCCTCTCGCAGAGTGCCACAGAGCTCCTGATGGCCACAGGTAGCTGAGACTTTCCTCACACCATCAGCTTGGCACCTCACGTCCTGCCAGGGGCTGGAGCTCAGCACTGACCAGCGGTGACATACAGCTACCACTCCCATCTTTCTACAGCACATGGGATTTCTAGGACTCAGCAAGTTCTTGCTGCTGACTTGAAAACTGATCAGATGTGACTTGAGATGGTGCAGCTGGATCTGAATGTCTTCACTATTAAATGTACTAGCTAGATCTCAGAACTAGGTTTCCAGCTGGTATGAAAGACCAGCCTCCACTGAAACACATTCATAACCCTTGCACAAGGTTTAAGTACCACATCATCGTGGGCAGAATTTGCCTGGCTACTCTGAAGATGAGAAGGAGCAGGGCGAGACACAGGCATCCTTCAGGAAAGCCAGAACCACGGAAGTGCTGGAATTGATGACAATCAGAATATCTTCATGTATCCGAACATGATGACAGCTGGCACTGGTCTGCATCACTGTGCATCCCACCCGTTCTGACCCTTCCTGCCACTACCAGTAGCACCCTGGGGAACACCTTGTGTAAGGAACAGCCCCTGAGCTATGCAGATCCTTGTGTATGAAGTGCTTGGCATTGCCATTGTGAATCCCTTGGGAACTGCAACAGCAAGAGCATTACACCACTGCTGGGCACTTGTGGAGGAACTAAATGCTCCAGATAGAAACACTGAAATTAGAGCTGCATGCTTATACTCCAAGATTTCAGTTAATTTACAAGCACAAGGAGACAAACATCTTCCATCCCTGTATGAAGGCATCACAGTCATGGATGAAACACCCCTTCCGAGCACAAGAGAGGACTGCCTGTACTCCACCAGGGCTCTGTCCTGGGCAGGAGGCAGCTCGAGGTGCCTGGCACCAGCAGGATGGGAGAGCACTGCCACCAGCAGCCACCTCCCAGCCCTGGGAACCCCATCCTCCCCTGGGAGCACAGGCACAAGGGAAAGCCAGGCTGCTGAAAGCAACTGTGCCCTGGCAGTTCTTCAGGTTCATCTCAAAACTACTTCAGGTTGTTGGGTTTTGGGTTCTTTAGTTATAGTCCCAGCGCTTCTGCTGGGGACTGCTCTAGGAACTTTTTTCCTGGAGCAGTGCTGCTGAGGGCAGGACAGAGCAGGAATGCTGCCCTGGCCTCTCGCTGTGTTTTAACACACAGAAGCAATGTTTACACAGAAAACAACTCAAACTGCATTCATGGCGGGAAGGCGTGAGTCAGCAGGTCTTCTACCAAGATAATGGGGCAAGAAAACATCTGAGCACATCACGCACATGGTGAGGATTGGATTAGTTTTTCAAATACAAGTTACAATACATGCACTTCTATCCAGGTTGGGGTCCAAGCCTCTTTATAACCAGAGTGCTATAAAAGAGAGATGCAATGCCCACATCAGAGTGCTTGTGCTCTATGTACAGGTCTCCAGAGATATGTTCTCTGCTATGAGGCCAGTTTTGCTGACCAGGCTGGAGTAAGTCACCCATCCTCTGTGTCAGCAAAATGGGGACTGCTGTACTCTCAGATCCTTGGATGAAGATCATCACTCAATACCAAGTTCTTTACAGCCCTATTTCACCATCTGATTTCTACAGCAGCCAGTGCTCTATATAGAAATGTCATTCGCTTCATCTCACAAATCCACTGATGAGCTGTTATAGGCCCAGATGTCAGGCTTTACAGCAAGAAAAAAGAATTAAGATATTTGTGGCAGTTTTATATTTTGTTTAATACAAAAATAAAACAGACATTTGTGTTAGAAATGCAAGAGCAGCACTGGGCTAGTAGATGGATCTTCTCTAAATAGATGAAAGACTATCTGTACCAGCTGACAAATGTATTTAGTTCTTCTCATGAGCAGTAGGAAGGAGGATGTGGACAGCCCATGTGCTTGCATGTCTGGAGGAAAAGATGGACACAGCCTCAGCAGTGTTAGGGACAGAGCACTGTCAGCGCCAGTCTCAGAAAAATCATGGGTTAAAGCACTCTAAAATAATTTAAAATGAAAATACAAACATTTTGCCCTAACAGGTGCTGTAATCTTACCTATGTGCTTTCTCTCAGCCACCACAAGCATTAGGGAAGAAACACTCTGAAGAGATTTGTGTATATTCACCTTACTCCAGGGGCAGGGACCCTACAGGAAACCCAGAAGTGGGGTGATAAATTGGCAGGAGCTATACATGCTGGGTGATGATCTTACTTTACTTGCTCTAGCAACAGCCAGGGAAGAAAAGCTGCAATAAAAGAGCATATTTTTTGAAAACTTTTTGCTAAGAGAGTTCATTAAAAATAAAAACCTTGGCTCTTTTAATAGAGTATAACACTTATTTTGACATTGCCCAGTCTTGGACACATGAAATCACCTATTAAGGGGGGATATGGCAGGGTGGGTGTAGGGGGATGCCCCTGGAACAGGCCCATCCTCCCCAGGTGCCATGCCAAATCTCCAAGCAGACATTCATTTTCCCTACATAGTCTAAGCATATGCAAAAGAGTGGGAAACAACCTCCCACTTCTTCTACCACTGAGTGCAGTGGTATAAAAACCTCATTCTCTCCTTTTATGCTGCCCATAAAGCTCCAAATGTTGCTCTTATATGGAGTCCCCTTCATGCATATAATTGAGTGATTTCTCAGCCACCTGCATTATGGTATTACTGGGCCAAATGTTGCCCATTTCTTACGTTAAAACACTTTTTGCTGAGTTTTCAGCTGCTGCTAAGCATGAGTTTTCCAGTGCCAGAGCAAGAATATACAGCAAAGTGTAGGACAATTAATATTTCCAGTTAACCTCATTAACTTTCATTTTGCATCAAATGGACAACACCACAAGATTTGGATTGACAATTGCTGTCTTCTTAAGAATCCTGAAAGTCCTTTGCATTCTCGTTTTCTGAGAGCCTACATACAGCAATAAACCCAACAGGTCTAGAGCTAATTCGTTACCACCACACTCCAGTGAATGCAATAGCTCCTTGACAGTCATGCATAGGAAGGCTGGCTTCCTCTTGCTCCTGCCAGGCTGAATTTTCAGATGTCTAATAAAGTAGTGAGCTCATCTTGCAACCTCAGCTGTAGTAGGATTTGCCCTTCTTTCAGGAGACAGGTTGCAAAACCAGACAAAGTAAAAGTGTCCTATACATTTTTACATCATTTTACTTCATTGTATGTTTTTTGATTGTTTATTAAAACATGGACATCACCATCCAGCTTTCAAAGAGTTTGGAAGACAAAAGGAAAGTCTAGAAATTGGGAAAATGAGGCATCAAATGGTCATAAGACAAACCCAACACTCACAGCTTGCCAGGGACAGCTCAAGTTTTTCCCGGTTTAGTGCCGTAACATACCAATAGCTGCATTGTCTGATACTTGGTAAACCAATGTCGTAAAATTATGACAGTGAAATTGTGATGAGACCACCTTTTGTTTTCTTAATCATAATGCTTTTTTGGAGGCTTTGGCTGGTGACCTCCCAGGGGCCAGAGAAGTATTTGAGTTATTGTGGATACAGTGGTAGTACTGGGTGAAGACTTCTCTTCAAGATGGAAGCTTGCTCAGAAATGCATGTTTCTGTTCTACGGAGAAGAAAGACTTTGAATGTTTTACCACTAAATGCTGAGTCCTTTACTTTTGCAAAGGAAACTAGAGTGCCCCATGGGAGCTGTAGTTTCAGCTGCTCCACTCCCCCATTCAGCCTCTGGCTGGACTGTATGTCCCACCATACACTGCAGTCAGCCCAGCAGCATCTTGCAGCACCCTTCCTCCCCAGGGAAGAGGCCAGAGGGTCTTGGAGAAGGCTGGGATTCACCCACAAGACTACCTCAAGGGCACTGCAACACCCAAACTTTAGTCCCCACAGTCCTCTCCTGCTTCTTCACTGGGAAAGTATTTTTGTTGTAATCTGAAGTGTTCTAGTTTAATTTCTACTTACTTTCAACTTCTGGAACAGAAGAAACTTGAATTTGCTCTGTCTAGCTTAGCTGCATTTTTATAGTTATCAGGCTTTGCAAAACCACCCTCAGTACATCATAGCTGTGCCTTAGATAATGATCTAGCAGTACTCACATTTTGCTGTATTCCTGGCTAGTTTAAATGGATGCTCTGATTCCTGGCAAATTCACAAATTAGGTGGCAAGGGGTAAATATGCAGTACTTAACATGCAAAAAAAAATCAAGGACACATTGATCTTAGTTTGGCTTTGCATTGTTCAGTGTAAACGAAGTCCTGTGACTTCCATAAAGGAAAACTAAAAATGAAATAGTACGACCTTTTTTTCTTTTGTCCAGTGAATATTCTGTGCCTCCCTGTGCTAGGGTTTAACCCATTCCTGTTGCTGTATAGACAATTTCTTCCAAGTTCAGCGAGATTTATGGGGAGATCTATCACCCCATTTAAACTGACCTACTCACTTACTCACCTTCTTTCTAGAGGAGAGCACAGGTTACAAGAACTGAAAAAAAACAATAATCCTGCTTTATCTTCTGCCTGGCAATGCTGAATTACACTCCATAACCCACCCTGCAGGGCAACACTTATTTAAAGAGATTGGATGCTGAACAAACGATACAAGTTTGTGACAGACTGCATTGCCCCTAGATGGTACCAATGAAGTAGCTGCTACAAATCTTTCGTTCCTTCCCCTCCTGGAAATCACTACCCAAGTCTTATGTGGTCAGCAGCTGCTGCTTCTTAAGATGGTGCAAACTGTGAAAGGCTGGTTGAGCACTCAGACGCACACTGTGCCCAGAGCTGACACTAGTCAGCAGGTAGCTGAACTCTATCCCAAAGCACCTATTCTGTGTTATCCCATTTTATTGACACCTTTTGACTTGGGATAGTGACTTCTACAGCCTAATATACATCACTGGACATTGAACACTTGTGTCAATTTTAACTAGAGATATGGTAGAGAAATGGCCCTTCCACAAATAAGACCAGTTTGCTCCAGTTTCATTTCCAGGAGACTGGCAAAGCACAGCTGACACTTTCTGCTGTAACTTCAGCTGCAGCTCTAACTCCACCATATGGGAAGTGCAGCTGCCTTGGACCCAGCTTTGGCAGGAGGTGTGAGGAAGGTGGCTCCCAGTTCAACCCCAGCAGAGCCATGTCAGGAAAGGGCAGCAGTGACCCTGTGCCTGTCAAGGGTAGGAGCAGGAGAGATAGGTAGCAAGATCCTTGAGGAAGAGGTTATTTGGAGATGAGATCCTGTTAGATGACAAACATGAAAAGCATAAACGTGTACTTCGTTCTGTGACGACCTGGTGAACTGGAAACCAGAAACCATTCCCTCTACCAGATACTGCAATGGGATCAAGTGGAACAGGAACACAGCAAAAGAAAAGAAGAGAAACCAGAATCTTCTGGGATGGGACTGAAGAGAGCAGGGGCACAGCCACAAGCACCCATGGTGCAAACACCAAGCACATCTGAAGATGAAGAGCTAACTCCTGCTGTCCCTTCTCCCCACAACAACAGGCCTGGACCAAGCAGAAACAAGTGGCATGGGTCATGTTCATGGCAGAGGCAGCTGAAGATGTCAGAAGAGCACAAAGCTGCAAGAGTGCGTGAGGGCAGCCCAGACTTGGCACCAGGAGCCAGCACCTAATAAGGAAATGCTGTCTGCAACCAGCAGGTGAAGGCAGGGGCTGGCAGCCAGCACTGCCTGCTGAATCTAGCTCCTCACCCATTCACATTGCGTTTGCAGAAAGCAGGAACACTCCTGCAGCCTTCATGCCACTTTCCTTGGGACAAAGCATTGGGGCATCTAGGAGGGCAAACAGGGAAAGAAGCTATTTAATGGTAGTGTTGCTTGCATTGTAATTTTGTACCTAGCTGGTCTGGGCAAACAGGCACCAATAGCCTGAAACAATTGTTGCCTGGAAATTTTTCATTGAGAAAGAATATTCAGGCTAATGTAACAGATTCTGAGCAAAGGAATAACAAGCACTTGCTCCAGCACAGCCCTCCCCTACCACACTGGCCATGACTGTACCTCTGCTCTGACCTTACCTGATCGATCCTGGTGCCTCATGTTTTAGAGAAGGGAAGGAAAATGGAAGGATTTTTATCTTCAGGTAGGAAGAGACAGCACCACATGCTACTCAGATGTACAGTACTCAGTTTAGCTTCTAGAGTGATGCTTATGTGCATCATGGCCTCGTGTTTTATGAGAAATAAGCCTATTTAGGTGAGACTTCCAGCTACCTGGACAGAGGTGTGTACAGTTACCGAGTTTTGCTTGCTGTCCACACAATGTGCCAGAGATCACAGCAAGCAGGAGGCAGAGCCAGGCCTGGTCTCTGTTTTTGCCATGCTCACTAGATGGATCCCCTCTCCTTAGGGTAGTCAAACCTATGGAGTTTGGTGGACTACTTAGTGGGACTATAACACTGCATTACCATAGACCAAACTCTAAAGCATTTAGAAAAAATGAGGGTTACTTTCACCTTTTTGGACCACAACAGCTTGGTCCCACTGCCCCCAGCTCCCATCCCATGCTACAGGTGTCAGGGTCAGGCTTGCTCCCCCAGTGTGAGTGAGGCTGCCAAGAGCCTTACCAGTAGCTGGTCCTCAGGCTCCTGCTGAGCTGCCTCACCTCCTGCACACAGGGCCAGAAGCCTCCTGGGGATCAGCACAGCAGACAGGAGGAGAGAGATGAAGTTGAGACAAATCTAGCCCACACCAGCAGCTTGCTTCTCCCTTCCCTCCCAGCCCTAAACTCTGGTTTAGTTTAGCTAACCACAACCACCAGATGAAACCCAGGCCCTTACACAGTTTCCCAGCAGAACTTCCTTCCAGCTCAGACACCAATTCACACTCAGTAAACCACTGGTCACCTGGTAGACATGCTATGAAATTAGTTGTTACAATTGCTCTGTTCTTTCCTGGCCATCCAGTCTGGGCAGCTGTAGGTTAAGGCTTCAGTGCATCCCCATTCTGCACCCAGTCTTCCTAGCGCCTTGTGGTTATTTATCTTCCTTGCAAACTTTTTCACCCCACTACTCTACAAGTGTTGCACCCCTGCTTGGGAGGCAAGAGGCTCTGCTGTGCTCTTACAAGCTCAGGACAGCTGGCCAACATGGGGATTAGGGCAGCCTTCTATACCAAGAGCTCAAGCCACAGGGCTTTATTCCCTAACAACACCTTACCAGACTCAGTCCGCCTCTCAGTGAACAGCAGTCCTACCTGCTAGTCACCTTGAACTCCCATCTGTTTTGCAATGTTATCAGAAAAGCAGCCCAGGCTAAATAAGTACAAGCATCGAGATACCCCTATTGGATCCCTAACATCCTCTGTTGGAGAAGGCAGCCCACTTCCCAAACACAGACCTCCACCTCCCAGCAGGGTGGAGGATTGGGAGACACCCAAGTTTTGTTCTTTTTCTGCCTCATTACTCTAGTGAAGGGCCTAGCTGATTTCTGTCATTTACCCCAGTTTATGGTGGTGGGTAGCACCCACTCTCAGCAGGCTGGGGAAAGCCCACTTAATACCTGCCCATCGCTTCCTAGGTTATTCTTCACCTTCCTCTTTGGGACACTGTAGTATTGTGTCCTGTCCTGGCATTGGTGGTTTCCTGCAGATGCCACCATCCAGATAATCAGCAGTTATTGCCATGATGGTCTCTGAATATCAGTACTCAGAGGAAATGTTGGAATATTTATTAGGCCATGGCAGTTTGAGTGCACAAAATGGAATCGGTCCCTCATTCTGATGGCCCATACAGGAGAAAAATCCCTTGCACCTGTTAGCAAGTCTTATTGCCAACAGAGGAGCTGTATTTGCTTTTTTTTTTTAAACAGCTCAGTAGATCATGTCAGCAGACAACAATGTGCTCACTCCACAAGACACAGAATTTGACAGGCAAAACAACCTGCCAGTTACTTATCATTAGTGCAAATGACTGATTTTTTGGTTCACTGGCAGTTCAGAATAATCTGAAGGTTTTATTTTGAGTCAAACTGAAGATTTTTTTTTCCTGAATTTTCAGTTCACCTTGATATTTAACATTTCTGCTCCAATCTCTTTAAAAAGAACCTTTTCATTCTCTAAAAACTGCAAAAAGAACTTTTTGTTTGAACCAAAACTAGTTATTAGTTTTTAAACTTCCAACTAAAAAGTAGAGATTCAATAGCAGATGTTTCTCAGAAAAATTTTGTCCAGGTGAAACCCAGGTTTTCCTTGGACAAAGCCCTTTTATGAAAAATCTGGAACAACCTTAGCTGGCCTTTCTTTCCCCTCCTGTCATGCTGCAAATGCTGTTACCCACATCTACTTTTTGTAGGCTCAGCAGAAAGATACCCTAAGTCAAAAGGATGATGGGAAGTGAGCAACATATCCTCTTCTCCCACACTCCTGCGTCCCCAAGACCTTTTGCACATCAGCAGAATCCTGTTCTATTTCAGCCACCCAGAGTCAGCAGCCTTATGCCATCCACTGGCTTGGAAAGAAAAACACATTGAGGAGTCAACCAAAAAAAGCAGTAGGTGTGCAGGCCAACCCTGCAGGTGTTTCTGCAATTGAGCTTTGGCTCAGGGCAGCAAGTGTTAGTGACTTTTAATTTCCTCTGTCCCCAGGCATCTTGGATAATATCACTCAGATAGCACCAATTCAACTCCTGACCTGGCAGACAGTGCTGGGTGTCCCACCACACTCCATTGAGTACAGTAAGCATTGCATAAGCCCACTAAGCCACTAGGCTAGTTTGGTGAGTCGTTTAATATCACTGAACATACTTTTTCCCTACAACTTTGCAAGGATGGGAAGAATCTACTGCCAGGGGATTAAAGACCCTCAAACAAATTTTAAACACAAATTGAATTTTTTAATTGGACTGGAGTGCTGAAACATATTCAGATCTTGACCTCAAATCAGATCAGAAAGGAGAAGTAGGAAGTCAGTTGGCTCTGGAGGTTTGTAAGAGGTCACAGGTGTCCTTAATAAAGGATTCTACAAGTTAATAGCTTGGTTAGGGATGGGAATAGACTAAAGATGAAACCAAGGAATTGAAGTTTTTGTCCAGGTTGCTTTAAAGTAAGACCTAACATCAGAAGATCACAACTGGAACAGGGGATTGGAAAGATCGCTACATTTAATCTCTTCCTATTGCAAATTCCACTTATTGTGACAAATTTTCCAAAATTTGTCAAGCCACATCCTATCCTTGGGTAGGACTTTCTTGTATTCATTGCTCCTACTGGGAAGCAATTTCAAAATCTGAGGGTAAGAAACTTTCTCCTAATTAGCAACCCAAGATGCTGTGGCTGGCAAATAACATTCTCCTTTAGTTTTAGCAGCAGTTCTCATCTGTTTAGGAACAACCACACCAAGGCAGTCCAGCCCTCTACAACACCAAGGAGCAAGTTATTTACCCCAACTTTGAGGACAGCTGTTGGCCAACTGGTTCACTATCACTGTTTTACACTATGCCTATCAATCTGCTGTTGGTTACCCTGAAAAAAATGCTGAACCATTACTTGATTTCTAGTTGCCCATAGCAGCATTTTCTGATGCAGTTGGCCCCAGTAACCTGAAAAAAAACTATATATGGCAGATTGCAGGGTGTATACAGGTGTTCTGGGGTCCCACTACTGTTCAGAGCAAGGACAAGATTTAGAGTTAAGGCAGTGGGCTTTGCAGATCTTTGGCTAAATGCTCTAGCAACCACAAGCTATGCTGGCCCAGCTTGGCAGCTGCTCTGCTGCCCTGCACTGCCTCCTCCCTGTTCTCTGCCTCAGCTGCATAAGGGCACACATTTCCAAATGTGTCAAATGGAACTGAACCAAGTCAAGAGTTTGCATGTAGCTTCCTGGGGCTGCTTCAAGAGTTGAAGAGTCCAGGCAGAATTTCAGATCTACATCTCAAGTTCAGCACTTCACCAAAAGATCAACAAGAAAATCTTTGAGTGCCTGAGCGCCACTGGGTTGTGAAGTACTTAAACATTTGGCTGCTACAGGGAATCTTATTCTGATGTTTATTCAAGTCATGGCCTGAGCACCCACAGCTCTGATTGCAGACATCAGGATCCAGGAGCACTTGGCATTTTTGAACATCTTCGATCTGTTAACTGACATTTTCTGAAGATGAAAAGCTTTTAGGTTGACTGCCCAGGATAGAAAGCCCTCTGCCTCCCCCCGGCCAGCTCTTGCATGGGCATTGGGCCCAGACAGCATCAACAACCTTTGAGCCTCACTTACAGGACTGAGACAGTGAAGAAAATCTCCCATGACACCATTCTCATTCAGGTTCTGTTGATGAAACTAACAGTCATTAATGCCAAAAACAGATTTTTACCATGCTGGCTTCAACATTCACATTAACAGCTAGAGTAGCATCTTTCACATAGCTCCTTAGAACTCCTCTGTGCCACAACCTACACCTCACACCCATCTGGCACCAGGCTGGCCCATGGCAAGGTACAACTTCCTCCTCATTTTGTTCTCCTCCCAACACTCCCATCTGCATTTTGTCCACTTGTTGCATCCTGTCTAATTCCTGTTCAGGCATTTGTCAGGGAAGGGAAGGTTGTTTTTGCTACTTGCCTGTGCTGCACCCAAAGTAATGAGCCCAGAACCTTTATGCAATCTCCTACCTGATACTGTGATTTAAGCTGGGACAACAAGAAAATTCCCCCTACCTCCCAACCCTCGATGACCAGGTGAAAAACAAAATTTTAGCAAAATGAAAATAATTGGGAAGTCTCCTTTAGGGTCTGTCAAAGCCTTTAATTTAACAAGGAACATTTTGGGTTGGAGTGATTTTAACTTCACCCTCCCCCTTTTCCACACTTTCAAACAAGAGTTCTGCACATAGAAAACCATCCTTTTGAAACAAAGGAAAATTTGTCTGCAAGCTATTGGAAAATGTTTTATGTCAACATCCCTATTCTTCCCTTGACCAAAACCTCAAACCATACTCAACACCAAGTAGCAAATAGGTTGAGCCTTACAGAATCAGATACTTCAAGCAAATTTACTGCTCATTCACAAATTCTAGCCAGTTCTTCAAGCAAAGCAAATAGCACAACCACAACTTCAGGTCATTTGTGACCTTGGCCTTATTTGAAACAAATGAGAGCCTAATGCTTACAGATTCTAAGTCTTATCCTCAAACATCCAAAACCTCACTGTTTGCTTGGTATTAAAAACATGGTTTTCCCCCCCATTTTCAAACAAATCCATCCTGCCTTTGGACAGGCTGATATTGTGCACACCCTTGAATGTTAAGCAGCAAAGCAGTGTTCCTTTCTCATTACATGGCTTGGCTTATCAGCCCAAAGGTTTGGGTTTCAGGTGTGGCTCCGTGCCAGGTGCAACAGGCCACTCGCCATTCACACAGCACCAAGGCAGGGAGCACGAAGCATAGAGAGGCTTACAGACTTATCACAGGCTCCAGGGAGCCATGCTCCCACCTGCAGATCCTCACAGAGGAAGCAAACAGCCTCTAACCCCAGAAGATGAATCAGGAGGAATTCAATTATATTTAACAGGTTGATTGAGAGATATTATGTGATTCGTCCACTGAAAATGGGAACATATTCCCAGTTGCTGTACTTTGATTTCACTGCTCTATGGCCAAAATCCAGAGAGGAGAGGGACTGATAGAACTGGGACAAGATGCTTGCTTCTAACATATTATCAAAAGCATTAATGCAGAAAGTTTCTCCTAGGTGGATTGGAAGTTGTTGGTCCTTCGCTTTTAAATAAGGAGATCATTCCTAGACAGGGTGATGAGCTGATGTGCTAGATAATGCCACAGAAGAGAAACTTGATCCCAGGTTAACCATAAAAAACATGACCACATTGAATCCAGTGAGATGCCTTGTTACTGTACACTGCTAACAAAAAACAATAACTCTTCTTCCACCTATTGATTTGGAAACTGCATATTGTATTTACATACACACGCAAAATACTCTACATGTGAACTGTTTTCTTTTATGCCTCAGTCGAAACAGGTTCCATATGCTGCCTGGATGTTCTTCAACAAAACCCATGAGATATTCTACCACGCTTTCTTGTGCCACTTCTCATTCACTTCAGACCTCCTGAGCTTTTTGCTTGGATCATTAGAATATGAATCTCCATTAGGACTTGTAGTAAACAATCCCAATCAAACTAGTGCCCCATTGACATGATAAAGTAGCCAAACCAGCCTCTATCTCTAGTGGATCCAAATGTGGTGCCATTGACCTTTCCCCCCAGCACATCAGCTCTCATGGACAGAGGTGAGGGATGGAGAAAGTAGGAAGAAGGGAAGCTCCTCCAGAGATGTGGAGCAAGAAAGGCTAGTGCAAGCTTTGACAGGGTAGTGAGGCCAGCACTAGCTTATCTGAGTTCCTAGTAACCCATGCACTCATTTGAGTTAGGGGTCTTTGTACCCTGGAGAAATTGCAAACACTTGCAGACTCTAGGTAATCCCCGGACAGGTAGCTTTGGCTGGTTAATTGCACCTTGCAGCTCTTTAGTCAGGCTGAAATCTCCTCCTGATTCATAGCTTGGACAGAGCTTTTACACTGTGGCAACTTCAGGCACCTAGTGGTTCTGGTGAAAGTTCTCAGGGGAGCTGTCAGTTTAGCAAGATTTTCAGGAGGTGGCCCTGAGCACTAGATGGTTACCTGGTCCCTTCCTATACCTTGAGGCTGGTTCAACACTCCTGAAGCCTCTCAAGTAAAAATGCTCCCCAAAGCATTTAGCAGGTAGAAGAGCTCAAGTCACTTCCTACACATTGGGTGCTGAAGTGGCTGTCCTGATCATAGGAACATAGCATCTTGCTGTCTTAGAGGTGTTTATCACCACAATAATCCCACAAGTTAGGACAGTGTTGCTATTTCCATTGTACTGCTAGGGAACTGAACCACAGCAGTGATGTAACTTGCCTGAGGCAGAAGATGAAGCCTCAAACAGAATGGGGAACTGAACAAGAGTCTCAAATTGCTGGTATGCACTCCAAGCCCTGGCCATCTCCATGGCCTATCACGTTCGTGAAAACATCTGTAGAGGCCTGAGGTGGAGAGCAAGACTTACTTGCTTGAGGACACAAGTGCCAACTGTACCTATCTGGGCGAATCTGCTGCAGCAGGATGGCATGCCATTGCATCACAGGCCAATAACATCCTGCAAAACCCACAGGAAAGAACCTGGTGCCAGGCACAGGATTGCCTGGCAAACCACAGGTAGCTGAGGAACCTCCAGCACAAGCAGCATTATGCAGCACCTGATCCAAAGCCCAGCAGCAGTCACTGTCTCCAGAATGCTTTGAACACGCTTGTTCTAATGATCACTCAACATGAGAGGTATTTGCAAGAGATCTGCTTTTCCATGTGATGAGGTCCAGCAGGTGAAGGATAACAATTAGACTTTGCAGTACCCTGCATACTCTGAACCAAGCAAACCCAGACCTTAAAGGCATAAAATCCTAGCCCTACATTTTCCCTTCCAAGACAAAGCTTAGCTCTTAAAATTCAACTTCAACATAGTACTCAACTGAAGGTGCTGAAGCTATTCAACAACTGAACTTACTAGAAATGCTCACTTAGACTTGGAGATGCTCCACCTGCTTAGAGTCAAGAGATGACAGTGCTCCATCTCTGGCTAACTCCAGAGATATCTTGGAGCTGTTTTCTCTGGATAACTGTGAACTTTGGATGAAAATCCTGTTGAAAACGATGGAAGCCATTTAGCACACTTCAACTGAGTTCTCTAGCAGCAAGGCATTAACCACTAGGCACTAGGGTGGGCTACGCTAGCTCTTTTTATTTTACAAAGATAAAAACTCTGCCTGGAGTTTGTGCAGCTGGAAAGTGAATGGAGTCATTGCACAAAAACCAGTCACCACTGGCAGCAGCAGAGAGATAAAAGTTGCTAGAATTTGATTGTGCTCATTATTAGAACTTATCTTTAACCATCTCTGTCTATTGATTTCTAGCCAACTATTAACTAGCAATGACCTTAGCAGCTTGAAAATAACTGGGGAAGTCAAGTAAACAAAGGGGAACCCAGCTGCATACAAAGAACCAAGGTATTTAGAGACCCTCTTTGCTTCTGTTCATTGCAATAAACTCAAGCTGAGTATTTTTCCATTTAAACATCTGAGTCAATGATCCAAGAAGCTGAGGGTGTGGACAAGCAACTGAGTATAAAGAGGAGCAAAAGGAAGGAATAGAAACTAATTGCAATTGTTTCTAAAGTCTTGAATTAAAGGAATCTGAGGTAAAGTCAGAAGACAAAGGTTTATATTTTGGGAGCTTAGCTCCACTGCCTGTAAGCCTTGTTGTATATTAAGTAGAAGCATTAATTATACAGAGGTCAATTTGACTTTCAGGATTTACCACTACACTGTACCTACTGCCAAAGAGACACTGCCATTTAAAAATCTGATGAAAGTGGGCAACAAGAGTTCATCTAGAACAAGAAACCAAATATTTAGTCTTACACATTTGATCATCTGCACCTAAGCTGTTCCAGGCATCACCATTCCTCTTTCCATGATTTAAGAATTTGCATCCTGTGTGCCTTCGCTCCACCAGCACATCTACTCTGGTGCTCCCCCATTTCCCCTAATACAGTGCTCTGAGATCCCCTCTACAGCCCCACATCACCTGCTCATTTCCCAGCCCATACTTCCAGGACTGATGACATCCTCAAAACTCACCCCCTTCCCAATACACTCAGCTCCTTCCTATGTCTTGTAACTACCAACAGGGCAAGCAGCATTTGCTATGGCTTGTTTCAGGCTATTCGTATGCCAGCTGGACAGTCATCCAGCTGGCCAAGCAGTAACTAACTTTTAAGATCTCCCAGAGTCTTGTATACAGGGCACACTATTGCCTGATCACTGATTTTTGCAAGAAGCTTTTAGTAACAGGGTTATTTGAGACTTCTGCTTCTCTGTTTAGAATGTTTGAAGGTCAACAGGTTCTAAAGTTTCTGAAGGAATACAAAAACTGCCACTATTACTCTTTGGGCAATAATTAGCATTCTTACACACCACTTTCTGCACTACCTCATTTTTGGCCTTGCTTGGAACTATGATCAGAGCAGTCATTCTTAGGAAACTCTCTCAAAATCTTGGAAAAATATTGTCAACACAAGCCCATTGGATCCAGTAGCCACTCAGAGGAAAGTCCAAAATTTGTGATGACTGTACAAATCAGTGGAAAATTCTAGAGAAATGTGGGAACATTGGGTTTTAAAGGTCAAATGTATGTCTGTTTCTCCTTGGAGGAGAACAGAGGTGGGGGCATTCATTTATCCAAGTTCACACAGAGCATAGTCAGCTGTAATGGGGCAAGAACCACCAAGGTCTCTTTAGTCATAGTCCCTCACTACAGAAGTTCTTGCAAAATTCTGGGGCTTCCAGTTTGTGGCAAAATCCCTCTGAAGGGCTTTGAGTGCTCTCATCCTCACCACAGACAATCTAGAATTGCTGGGGCAGTGTGAATGAAAAAAATCATTTGAGGCCAGAAGAGGAAGCTATCTGAATTATTTGGAACTTCAAATATCTGGAGCTAAGTAAAACATTTTGGCAGTTCAGCCATTTCACACAGATGATTTTTAGACTGACACTCAGATGACCCTCCAGCCATCTAACCTTCTCAATGAACTTTTGAACTGTTGACCCAATCTGGTCATATTTGAATGACTGGTAGAAGAGTTTTGGCAACAAAAGTGCCCACAGCATTTGGGAGAACCCATGAAGAAGTGGAGATAAAGACCCAGATGAGGTCCCCATTGTGGAAAGGCACATGCAATACCACCTTTTGGAAACAGCATGTGTGTCCTGGACAGCCAGGAGCACTTGCACAACTCTATCCCAGCTACAGCATTGTGTTATCTGTGTTGTAGAGTCACAGGAAGAGCAGTGGGAAAAGAGCTGGGGTTGTTATGGCAGAAACAGAAGTAGGATGAAAAGGCCAAAGGACAAAAATCCACAGGAGACTGCAGTAACTCTGGTGTTCAGGAAACAACAAGGCTCTTTCCCATCCCTTCATCTTCTTCCTGTGAAGGGTGAAATTACCCACCCTAAAGGCAGGAAGACACATACACCTCCCTAACCAGAAGAGGCACAGTGTTATAATAGCATGGCTATTTTTTCCCCAGGAAAAAGGATGAAATCAGCTATTTACACTGGACAAATTACAAGCTCTGGAAAGCACATGAGGCACACAAAGAGAGCAGTTGTATCACAAATAAATATATGGTAGGGGTTAAACTTATTGATTAGCTTTGTAAACTCAGTTGCCCAATCAATAGCAATTTCTGGAAATGCCTGGTACTTATTTGGTGTATCTTGTACAATGAGGATAAATAATAAGAGTACTTTGGGAACACATCTCCTGACACCATTGCCGAGCCCCTTACAACACAAAAACAAACTACGGTACAACAACTGCACAAACCAGGATTAATCCACTACACATTTAAAAAAAGAAAAAACAACAAGCACAAATCCAAACATAGTAACACTATCAAAATAAGCACTTGGATCCCAAAGGCATCTACTTGAGTTCCTGCTGCTTTTGCTGTGGATGACTGGCACTAGATCCAGCACAGTACAGAACTCACCCATTTGCTCTGCCCAGCTGGGTGAACTGCCAGGTTCCCTGCTCTGTGGAAATACTCAACACTCTCACCTCCACCCTGAACAACCAGATTGCTCTAGGGGTGCCTCTGAGCACAGGAAAAGCCCCAAATCTTGGGAAAGCAAAGGGGCAAAGCAGCTTGCCAGAACAGTTTGCCTGACCCAATACCATGCCAGCACCAGCCCCTGCCATTCATGGCCCCCTGCCCCTTGGAGCCTGGGTTTGAACACACTGCCCTCTCCCCATGCCTTGTTCCCCATCAGAACCCAGCCATGCCAGGGCAGGGTCCCAGACGGGGCAGCAGGACCACAAGTAAGCCATTGCACATACTGCTGGCACAATGGAGGTGCAGCATGGGGATCAAGCGTCCTCACCAGCAGCGCTGCAGCGAGCCCCCCATCAGCCCTGACCCAGGCTCCTGGATATACCTCACCTCTGCACTAAAAGTAGCACCTGATGGGCAGGAGGGAAAATCCACTTCAACTCCCCAGGGGCTTTTCTGCTTCCCTTCTTCACAGATAGGAAGTTTGCTCACATTGTAGCATGAGATCATAGCACAGGAAAGACTGAGGAACCAGACGCTCATTTAAGCTGCAGCTTTTTTACTGCAGCTGCCAAAGATAATGATGTTTGTATGAAACGTGTTTACAGATATTGCTCATAGCCCTCCAGTGAGGTGGCCTGTTCAAGAGCCACCGGCCAGCTCATCACAACAAAGACTTTCACCCACCCTACTTACTTTACCAGGCTGCGTCACTCCAAGCAAGACAGGGCAGGCAGCTCTCCAGTCTACTCCAGAGCACCCAACACAACCATGCAGCTCCTGGGTTGAGGAAGAGGAAGGAGAAAGGTGCTTGCAACCTAATCCCTCATATGCTTTTTGGCTGCTACTGTGTTTACATGCAAATTGCTGCCAGCTGGGTGCTGAGGGAGGTCATGATAGCTGCTCTTCTCACTGGGAATAACCCACAGGTGTTTCTTATTCTCACCAGGGCCCTGTTGACTTTTCTGATTAGTTCAGCCTTCTTGTCAGGTGTCAGGACCCAGGGGTCTAGGAGAAATGCTGAACCCTTGTCCTTCCTACAGGAAAAATGTCATTTACTCCATCCCTCAGTGAGAGATTGCATGGGACTGCGTTGGTTTGTAAATCACGGCAGGATGAGAGCAGTTATTGTGGAGTAGGAATGATTCATTTTTCTGCTCCTAAAATGTTGATATTACTCACCAGAAAACTCCCCACTTATTCTAAGGGATTTCAGTGCTTTGTGACTTTTATTAACAGCTCATCTTGTTTGCTTCCTCATCATAGCATCCTTCTCATAAGGACTTCCTGCATCCTTTGTCACCACCTCACAACATCATCGCAGTGGCCAAATGGCCAGTGGAGGCTGGAAAAGACATTAAGCAGCTAGTGATCGTGATCACTCTGGCACTTACAGAAGGCCACGTTAGTCTCCATGACTTCAGCCAGCATTTGCTAGCACCGTTAGACGCTGAGATTGTGGGTTGTGTGGATTTTCCTTGTGACTCAAAGTAATTTTCATTTACAATCTCGAGCTGAACACGCATTACCAAAGAGTGTAAATGAAAGCCTTCAGGCTTATTGCAGAAATGGGATTTGTACTCTTCCTTGAATTCCAGCAGCTCCTAGGAGGGAGTGCACACATGCTGCTTTTGGGTAGGATCATGATATAGCCAGTATGGGGAATTAAAGACATAGCCAGGTTATTTCAGCTACATGTGCCCTAGTTTCCCCAGCTGTAAAACATGTTTCCCTTGCATTGACCTTGAGGCTAAACAGTATAAATTTGTAGGCCTGGAGTTCCTACACGCAAAAGACTATATTAAAATAAAGAAAAATTGGGGGGATTTAGAAAGTAGAGAAAGAGAACACATTAAACTTAGGAGTATAGTAGGCAATGTCTCCCCTTTGCTTTCCCTCCATCACACCTACAAAAACTTGAATTAGCTCCTCTTGATATTGTTGGTTTTTTGTTGTTGTTGTTGTAAATAATTGAAGTGTGAAATGCTGACTCATAAGTCTGGGGTTATAGGAAAGGAAACTTTGTTTCTTGGTTTAAAAAGTTAATTTCGCAGCATAGGCAGCTTCCTCCAGGGCTGGCTGGTGAGACCTTGGCCACACAGCGCGCCCTGCAGACACTGCCGGTTGGCCGGTGGTAGGGCTTCCCAGACCTTGTCGTTCTGCGTGTCGGTCTGCAATGGGGGAAACCAAATGGTGCCCTACCAGGAGGTTGGTTATCCCGTTTGAATGAAGGGGAGCTTGGCTGAGCTCCTGAAGCCATCCCCTGCCTATACACAGCAGACCAAATTTTGGCCTTCCCCAAATACTATTGTGTCAAATAACAGTGAAGAATCAACCCAGAGCTCAGGACTTAATGCTTTTGGGTGCTGCAGCCTTTAGCACGAAGCTCTCCATTCCTCAAACACCTTACCATATAAAGGAACAGAGGACACGTTATCTGCACATCACGAGAGAGAAGAAACTCAGATCCTTACATTTGTTTCAGCACCTGACCTGCACTGGTTTCCACAGCAGTCAGGCACTCGCACTCTTGCAATGAGCCACACGTCAGTGACTCACCCAGCGTCAGACAGAAAGTCTGCAGCACGGCGGCGAAGACAACTTCACTCTTTTGGCGCTCACGGGGGCAATTCTGGCACCCAGGGCGCAATGGCACTTCCCCTCTCTCCCTTCAAGCAGCATTATTTCATTGTGTCTGCAAGGCACAATTTGCTGCTGGAATTTGGTGCTTTTATCTCTACTCTTTGATGGACAGCCCTGTGACACCTTTGACTCATCTTCTTTCTAATATTGTCGTGATGGGATTCAACAACCCCTCCATTCTCCCCAGACCTTGTAGAAATAGTGAATTTGGAAACCTATTCCTCAGAGCAACTGATGGTAGCAGATCCATTGTGCCTGAGAAAATCAATCACAGTCTGTGCCTTCAAAAACCGTAGGAATGTTGTTGCTATAGCTGTGCGCTGTGTTGACTATGGCTGCACAAGATGCACAATAGAGAACAGCCTCTGTCCCTCAGAGCTTGCAATCTTAACGGCAATCCATACACCGAATGTTTACTATATAAATATTTAGCTAAACAAAGCATCCAAGTCACATAAAAGCTCAATAGATTTAAAAGGTCAATGGAGAAACAAGTTTTTCAGGAGGCTGGGTTTATCCATAGTATGGAAACTTACAGAGCTTCCTTGTCATACTTAGAGTGAAGTGAAAGCTCTCAGGGAGACAAGAAAGCTGAGATGTAAACCCTTCCCATGCAAACCCTTCCTGTGCAAACCCTTCCTAAGTAAAGCATTCTCCACCAGAAAAGAAGAAGAGTAGAAGCTCCAAAAGTTGAGCAGCATCTTCCCATGCAGGGCTGATGGACCTGGGAAGTGCTTGGTGCCTGTTGTACAGATAGATATCTGAGATGTGGGGTAGAAAGGGAGTTATGCTGGCTTGAAATGCATATATCACAACAGATTAGTTCCTTGAGGGTATGTCAACAGGTACAGATGCTGCTGTGTGTATGTATGCGTAAGGGAAAAAGAGATGGCACGATATCACAGGCAGCATTAGAAGAAAACCCCAAACCTTACCCTTTTATTGAGAGAGACATTTCCTTGAGTTCTTAATGCTGACGGGAGTGAGGAAAAGGTATTTCTCTTTACTCTTGAGGAAAGTTTTCCTATGTAAATAATAACCAGCTCTAGAGTGAAGTGGAATGCTCCTATGCAGAACCTACACAATAACAAGTGGTATTTATTTGTTTATTTATTGATTTGCAAGCAAAGCTCAAATCACTAGAAAGTGCTTATGGTGCTTCCCTTCAGCACTCATGCTACATACTGCAAAGCACTGGAAGTAAGACAAACAAGAGACAGGAACAAACTTGGAGACAGGTCAGGTTCACAAACCTACACCTACTACAAGGGCTCTTAAGCGCCACTGAGGAACCAGCACCCAAACCCTGTAAGACCACAATGTGGCCAGGCTTGAATTCCTGCTGTTCCTCCACGCCGTCAGAGCACCGTCCTCCATGGCTGCAGCAGAGGGTGGCAGGAGGCAACTGCAGGATGCAATGGCAGGACACAAAGTATGGATGCATGATTGTAAAAAAAACCCCAAACCAAAACAACAACAGCAACAACAAAACAAACAAACAAAAAACAAAAACAAAAACAAAAACAAAACAAAGGAGAAGAGCTTCATTTCCCCTTGGTCAGGCTAGCTTTGTTAACTAAAATGCTTCAAGACACTGTGGGTACAAGCTGTGGGCTTGGCAGTGGTGTGGGGGACTGGCTGAGCAAGGGCACAGGTCTCTGGGAAACAGCCAAAACCACAGACATTTTTGTGCTTTTCAGCTATGCCAAGGACAGGTCATGACTCTGCCCTTCAGCTTCAGAGGACCAGGGGTATTCGGGTGTGAGAGCTGGCCAGGCTGTCTCAGGGAGATGTTCTTCATGCAAGTGCTGGCTCTGTCCCATTCGGAGACCCCTGCTCCCTGAGCCGCATCCCTAGAAGTGCCATCCTCTGCCTGGCTCTCTGGTACAAGGACTGGTGTCTCCAAAACGTGCACTCATGCATGAGCATCTCTGTGTATATAAACACGTTCGTACATACATACATATAAGTGTGTGTATAAATATATAAGTATGTATATATGTTTGCACTTTACCTTTCAGGTCACTTAGGGCACATGAGCTTTGACTTTCCAAAGAGATGGCACAGGAAGGAAGGAGTCCAAGAACAAGTGACTTGGGAGTTATTTATCTCTTTCTGCTGTTAATTTTACAGCTGGTGAGAATGCTTCACATGGATGAGTACTGTGCGGATCTTCAATAAGTTTATGTTTTGGAAACGCAGTGGTGATCCAACATTAAGATACCACTGTGACAGGTGCATTTCAGTAAATCTCACATTATTTTTCCCCTCTTCGGTCCCAGCATGGCCACAGAGCTGTGCATTAGGTGAGAGAGGAGTCAGATGCCTGAAACAACTCTTGCTTCAGCAGAGGAGAGCCACTGCTATCTGGACATGTGAGCAGTGCTGCCTTTCAAGTGTGAAATGAAAACAATTCAGAACAGACCATTTATGAAATATTTTGGGGTTTTATACTGTTGTTGTTATTATTATTAATTTTCTTGCTGAGAAAAGCTTGTGGTTAGTGGGCTTTTACTCTGTATTTCCTGTCTTATGATTTGGGTTATTCCTACTATAAAATAAGACCGAATGCAAGATAATTCAAAGCAAGTTGTTTACTGCCATATTCTCAATGGCTGTTATGACATCCCAGCCTCCTTTTCTAATCCTTGCCCCATCCTGTGAAGTGTGGGTGAACGGAACTTGTTTTAGGGAGATCCCAGTCTTTCTGTTCTTCGCTGCTGTTGGGATTACCTTGATTTGTAACACACTGTAGTTTTATTTCGGTCTGTGTTATGCAAGATTTTTTGAACAGACACTTCTGGTCAGCCTCAGATGGTGTCTCGTGGTAGGTTTTAAATTGTTCAGTACTACAGAAGTGAAAAACTGTTGGTTTAAAAAGGTCAAAGGCCGGGATCCAGAATCCTTGGCACCCGTTCCCAAGCCGAGCAGGTTACTATTTGTAACCACGTAAAAAGGCCAGGCACCTCAAGGGCCCCTCATCCCATGATAACTGAGAGGCATGAACACTGTGCTGTCAAAGTTTACCCAACAGCACTTCCAATGCATCACATCAGCAAAACCCTTGAGACTGCTACAGCCACGTGTGCTTGTATTGCAGTAGCACTGAGGATGCCACTTTTGGGCCAGGACCTTTATTATATGAGATGTTGTAACACAGGACAAAAAAATTGCTTGTCCCCAGAGCTTACCATAATACAGTCTGAAGGGCAAGGGATGCAGGTGCAGAGGCTAGTCGAAGAAAACACGGAGGTGGCACAGGCCAGTGTGACAGCCAGTTGTCTGAGTGCAACTTGGCCCTAATTTTTCCAAAGAGAGGACTTGATGGAGGTCAGTGAGGCACCATGTGGGAAGTTCCGGAGTGCTCACCCCAAGCACCCCTGTCTGCATTCCCAGCACCCCATGGGATAGCTCCCCTTTCTCGGAGAGCATCTGGACCAGCGGCGCCTATGATGTTTGCAGACATTCCTCCTGTGGGAAACATGCTGAGCTACTGAACTTGTCTCTGGTTATTATAATAGAATTATAATGACTGATTACAGCCTCAAATCAACACTGGAAATCTCACTTGGAGGCTGCAGAGCTCTCAAAGGTCTTCCTTTGTTAAGTCAATACCATTCGAGCTCCACTGAGACCCCATCCAGATGGGGCAAATCAAGCCACGTCCATTTCCTCAGTCTCAGCAGAGCTGCACAGTCTAGCACGTTATCTGAAATGTCTGGATTTGCAGCTTGTAAATGTGTGCGTAGTCAGCTACCTCTCCTAAGGAAAGAAATAGTCCTTTGGAAGATGTCAAGAAGACAAGACAGCATACCACAGTCATGTAACAAGGGGATGGTGAAATTGCCATTGCGTTAAAGCTGAGCAACTTATGATTACTCTGTGCTGCAAATGTTGTCAATGTTTAAACACTTTTTCTTAAATGCAAATGTAGGTGATGATAAGCATTTTTACAAATAAATTGTGAAAAAAAGCTCAATGGGGGCAATCAACACTGCTTCATTTTGATAACTTTGAAGTGTTTCGTGTTCAGCCGCGTAAAAAAAAAAAACTCATTAGCTTAAATTGTGAAATCAAAAGTCATTTTGAATGAAATGAATTTTTCATTTTGGAAATGACAAAAGGGCAATTTCCAACCTTTAAAATACAATTCAAATTGAAAAATTTGCCCAGTACAAACCCTTTCAGGGAAAATGCTTCTTTTTTCATAAATTAGCATTTTGGGGTGATAATATGGTTCATCAAAAACCTCTGCGCCTCAATAATCTGCATCCAGGCTTCCCCTGATTGCATGGTGACTGTGCGTTGCCTAATTGTGTGTGACTAATACAATTTCATGTGCATTTCCGTGCACTGGGGATTCATTGTTGCCACATACTACCATTGGGAAATCGCTAAGCGTGTGTCTATGAAACAATGACAGGGAGACAAGAGTACCTCCTGCGGAGAAAAGACCTGGGAGGAGGCGTATTACTGGGAGCAAGGAATTATCAATGCAGAACAGACAGAAAACAGAGCACGTGTGTCTTCTCCCTGGTTAGAGGAGCACCAAGCCATCTCTGTTGAGCAGGACTCACCAAGATGGTTTTTAAGACGCCCTTCTTAAATGATGTAAGCGAAGAAACCTAAGCAATGCTTGAGAAAGGGGGGAATAGAGGACAAATTGCCTTCTCAGGGATCTCTCCTGGCTACAAAGAGACAGGTGGACCATGAATCCTCAGCTGCATGAGGAAGCAGCTTAAAAGGGACCCTTTTCCCCAGAGATGGAAAGCTAGAGGAAGGCTTTGAGCAAACTCCACACAAGGTACTATCCTCAGCAAGATCGTGCAGCAAATGGTTAGAGTAACCCTTAATTCAAAGCTCACTTTGTACAGAAGCCAGGACACCCGGTGTTGTGGATTCATCTCCTCTCTGCACCCAGCACTCAGCCTCCCAAGTTGAGATCTTTCCAACCCCTCTGTGGGCAGCAACACCCAGGCTTCTGGAGGGGATCTGTGAGCAGGCACTTGTGATACAGGGCTGCTGGTCCCACATCTCCAATCTCTGCTGTAAAACCCCCTATGCTGGCAGAGCATTTCTGGGGACCAGGTGTAGAAAGGGGAGGAGGTACCTAGTTAGAGGGCTCTGGAGCTCAGGGGTAGGGCTGGGACTCTCTAGGAAGCATGTGAGAGCCTCAGAAATGGGATCCAAACAGACAGCATCCTGAAGAATAAACCAATGCCAGTTGAGCCAGAAGGAGAAAGAAGGAGTGACCATGGTTTTGTGTCACTGGGAGGAAAGGCTTCTCCATCCTTGTATATGCATAGAAGAAATACATCACATTTGATCCAGGAAGGTGGTGCATGCAAGTTCCTTAATCAGAAGGCTGAAGTGATTCACCATTTCATTAGGAAAGCCAGGGAATCAAGCCCAGACAACCTATAGCTTGGCAGCAAGGATGTGTTCCCGCGTGGTAGCACATCCCATAGGATCGGGTGAGGGAGAGGGCATGTGCAAACCTCAGCCCTAAAGGTGGAGCAGCTTGTTTGGTGTCTTACATGTGCTCAGAACACATCTTCCAGAAAGTGCTTCCCTGGGAATCAAGGCGTTTCTGCACATAGTTGCTGGATGTTGGGGGTGTAGGCTGTGCTGGTCAGTGCTACCAAGAGTTGGAGGCTGCTTGGTGCAGGGACAGAAACATAAATGTGGGTGCTGCAAGAGTTGGAAGCTGCCAGAAAACTTTGGGCTGAGGCATAGTCCAAAGTTAAATGGCACCTGAGTAGGCTTCTTCCAGACTTCAGTTTTGGACTTGTTGCCTCATTTTCAGCCCTTGCTGCCTGCACCCAGCTCCCTGCAAGTGAGGGGTAAATGTGGGGATAAATCCAGTTAAGAACACAAGGCATTCAGATGCTGCAGAGAGGGGAGCCCTATAAATACCTGTGAACAGGGGGATGCAAACAGCCATCTCCCAGGGGAAGTATCTGCCTTTTTGCAGTGTTTCTAAAAATAAAAGTAAACGCAACCAGCACAAGTCCTGCAGACTCTACAACGCACAAACGCGGTAGGGAGGGGCAGGAAAGCCCTTTGATGGAGACTTCAGTGAGAGCGACAGGCTTTCCCTGCCTGGCTGCAGTCCCAGCGCACACCGGCTGCCCCCTCCGCTGCCCTCCCTGCTCAGCTGTGCCAGCCCCTGCCCGATGCTCGTGGGCTTGAGGGGTGTGCAAATACTGCATGTGGCAGTAGAGGTGGCATTATTGTCATAATTGCTGCTAAGGCTGCCTGAATAAATAAATGAGATAAATAATAATACCTGTTCAGCAGGCAAGATGACAGGAAAAGGCCTTTTTAATCAAACAGGAGGGACCCATCCCTTTTCCTTTTCTAGTAGACACAAAACCTCCCAGTATCACAGAACCACTGTCACTCCTCTGCTTTGTTGCATACAAACTTTTCATTGCCTGTAGCCATTCAATGTTTCTTCCTCTCTTTCTTCTCCTTCCCCATGTATTTGGTTTATTATTATTATTTATTATTATTTAACCCTCTTCACACATCCCAAGTCCCCCACAGTAACTGATTGCTCATCATCCTCCTGATCCCCCAAACCTTTTGCTAACCACTTAGCTAGCTTCTTACTTTTCAAATGGTAACTTTCTACAAGGCAAGGGCACCCCTCTCAGAGGTGTCCATACTGCTCTCAGCACACAACACCTCCAACCCTCACACTGTCCTTATTGTCTCGGGCATCACACAACGGGATTTCGGTATCAGCCACAATGGGCCAGCTAATGATCTTGTTGCTACATCTGGGCTGGTCTCCTGAGACGTCTGCATGTGGAAGGAGTTCTCTTCAAGGGAGAGAGGATACACAATTTTGGATTGAATGCAGCGCTCCAAAAAGGAAGGTGACTCATTGAGCCTAATCATTAGGGTGTGTGATGATATTATCTAATGAGGAAATGCTTGATGATGCTTTTAGAGACTGCAGAGAGCAGCGAACTGGCTGTAGAGGAAATCAGAATGTGAGCGCTTTCGACATAAACAGTGTTCAAGAAATGGGATCTGAAAAGTCTTTGGGGAGAAGAGCAGAGCAATTTCAACACCCTCATATTGCATCAGGGTGTGTTGCTGCTTATATTTAATCTTACTTGTTCACATAAGTCTCTCCTTAAATAACCAGCTCTCTAGAATTCAGGACAAAGGAGCTTTGCCTAAGGAACAGATGTCATCTCATTTGTTTTCTGAAGTTTGGTTTTGTAGTTTGTAGTTGTTGTTGTTGTTTTAAGTTAAACAGCGGATGAGGTTTTAGTTAAAGGAAACTGTCAGGTCCCAAACCTAGGTTTAGTTAAGAAAGAGGTTTTACAGAACCTCTGAGAGAAAGAGAAACATTTAAACTTTTTGTTTTGTTTTATCTTTCCTTTTTTTTTTTTTTTTTTTTTAAGAAATCTGCTTGAAATTATTTGCTTGGCTTCCTGTAAAGATTCTAAAGCTTCTTGCTACCTCATAAGAACCAGAGAGTGAAACTGTTTAGAAATACCGAGTGGTAGTCCCCATTCTCTTTTTTCTAAGTTGAGAAAGATGAATGAGCTAGCTGCCTGACTTGCATTTCTTCCTCTCCACTACTGGTCTAAGGCATCTGTGATATAGCCAGGCATTCTTAAGTAAGCGACCACAGCAGTGAGTATCATTATGCCCCAGGAAAGTCAGTAGAAGGAGAAGGCTCTGAGCATCCCAGGAACACACACCAGAGAAAAGCCTGTTTTATTGTTTTCATCTGGTAGGAATTTGGCCCTGATTATCTTATTTGTCTTTAAGCCCCCTGAATCTGATCAACTAATCTACTCATCAAGAAAGAAATATTGCAGAGGGAATAAAAACTATCACAAATTAAAACTAGCTTCATCCCTAAAACAGCAAAAAAGGTCTGCCTTTCCAAAATCTATGCACACAAATTTTCAGTCTAATTTAAAATCCATTTCAGGTAGAATGGTTTAAGCCTTTCCTTCACATATTCAAATTAAACTAAACTGACAGCACTTTGACTAAATGATGTTAAACTGGTGTAAGTAGACTTGGATCCTTTTCGCTAGTGTGGACTGCAACTATTGCAGCTCTGGGTGTACATGAAACTTTAGTTCTTTATCTGTGTTTTAAGTAAGAGAAAATGAAACAAGAACAGAGTCATGATCAAATGAAGGCTACAGTCTTGTGCGAGCACTGTGGCAGCTGTATCTCTGATGCAAATATCTGCAGAAATATCAGGAAACCCTGGTGCAGGTGTTTGGGAATCCAGACATTATAACAGCAACTTTTTTTTTTTAAACTTTCTCCTACTCTAACTAAATACATCCCTGGGCTTGAAAGCACTGTGTGGGCCAAGGCCAGGCTGGTCTTATGGCTGCAGCTGTGTGTATGTGTGTATATGTGTGTGCATTCCTTCTCACTCGTAAATGTGCAGTGAAAGTGTGAAAAAGAGCAGCTGGCACATCTGAGAAAGAAAATTGCATGGAAACATGGCATATTTTTTAGAGCTTTGTTACTGTGACAGAAATTATGAGAGCTTCTATCTTCCTCAGAAAGACTCAAAGGTCAAGTAAAGCAGAATCTGGCCTCCCAGTCCTCCCTAGTCCCAAGGCCAATGACATACTGGCGTCTTCAGAAGGCACAGGCAGGGGTGCTTCTCTTCTAACTGATTAATTCTATCCACTCCTCTGACATCTTTTATTGTTAACAATCATGAAGAGGCACAGGAAGTAATGAGGACAGCATTTCTGAAGATGAGGTGGCTATGAAACACAGGATACTTGGACCTCCTTTCCAGAGCATCTTTGCAAGACTGAGGGAAACCATTAGGTATGGCTTTCAGGAGGGAATTATGTGATCCAGAGACAGTAACTGAAAACTTGGTACCACAGAAGAGCCAGTCTGAACTCCTCTGTAAAATATCCTTCTCCTGAATGCAGCTGAGCTGCTAACATGAAGTGGCTGAGTCAGGAGAACATAGAAAGAAAAGTGGGAGCTCAGCTCTTCGGCTGCTAACATGACCACATCTCACACAGAAGTGGACTAGCTCCATACAATCTTCCAGTGCCTCCCTGCAATGCACCTTTATAGCCAGGAAGGAAAGACAAACTTTCTTTTGCGACACTCACCAGGGAAAATTCACTAAGCCGTTCAGCTTAGAGCATGTTAGAAACCCATGAGATGCTCTCTCCATCATTGAGATCATAGATCCAAAAGTTTCACCTTGCTTTATAACATGATAAAGCTGCTTGCTTTGACTGGGCTGGGTCAAGTATAGAACTTGAGTAGAGCCTTCCTCAGGTAGTTCTGCAGGAAAGAGAGCATCCAGCACCTGAGAACATTCCTTCTTCTCTGCTTCTCCAGACCTTTATCACAACAGAGCCATGGTATCACCCTGCTCAGGTGCTGGCAGACTGGAGGATGGTGGGGGGAGCAGGGAGGGCCAGAGCCCTTCCCCACTCCTCTGTCCTGGAGCTGGGGTTTCAAGCAAGCATGGTTTGGTGCTGCATGCCCAAGCCCAAGAGATGGCCTGCTGGGGCATAGTCCTGCTTTGGTGTGGGTACTCAACAGCAGCCACAGTCTAGCCCACACTGCACACCAAGCGGTCATTTTGGGACACACTCCGCAGTAGATACCCACTTGGTGTTAACAGCATTCACCAAATTATTGCTGTCCCCTGCATATCTGGTAATCTAAGGGACTTTGTAATCTTGCTAGGTTGCTCTACTGGAAGGTGCTACATCCAAGAGACCAACAATACAGAAGCTAGCTTCCCTGCTAGGTGAGGACAGCAGATGACTAAAGATAAAATAATATTTAATAGCCTCTTAGCATTCCCCTTTTCTGAGAATGTGATTCAATGTTGTTGTAGAGAAATAGCACTTAACAAACCCGATTTAATTCTTTGAGGAGATTACAAAGTTGCCTGATAAAGGTAACTACGCAGATGTGCTATACTTAGATTTTTTTACAAGGGGATTGAGCTAAAACCATGACATCCTGCTTAAAAAATAGCACAGAATAGTATGAACTAGAGGATATGTGAGACAGATTGAGAACTGGATAACAGACATATCTCAAAATGTTGTTGTCAGTGAGGACTCATCACCGAACAACAAATTCCAACCAGGTTTGGGACTCAGCCCTATGTTAACCTATGCTTTTTATCAGCAGTCTGGAAGATAATGTGAAATGGCCACTGATGAAGCACACAGATGGTGACAGGGTGGTTGATGAAGCAGCCACTCTATGAGATCGTGACCGCTGGGTAAACGGGGCTCAGTGGGAAAGGGCTGCCTGGGAACCAGCACAAAGGGAAGGCAGTCAGTAAGGACAGGGAGGTTAATTTGCCTCCATATAAAGCACCGAGAGTAAAGTGGATAAGATAAACACATCCAGGCCTGGGGTTCACATTTTAATATTCAAAAGGTGGTTAAAGTGAGGGCAGGAAAGAGCCACAGAAATGAATTAAGGTGCAGAAAGTGCCTTAGAGCGAGATACTGAAATTGTTCAATCTGTTTCAGGCACCCAAAGGGGGAAGGAGGGGAAAATTGAAGGGTGAGTTAAGTCCAGCATGTAAGTAATTTCATCAGAGAGAAAACAGTGAGTGGGGTATAGCTTTTTAATGCAGAAGAGAATAGCATAAACGTGAACCGCCACTGGCTAGAAGCTGAAACCAGACAAATTCAAATTAGCTGTAAGGCGCACGTGTTTAACAAAGCAGTGATTAACCACTGGAACAAACGACCAAAGGGAGGGGCAGCCTCTCCTTCTCTTGATATCTTCAGATCGTGACTAGACACCTTTCTGGAAGAGATGCTTTAGGCAAGCGCAAGTCACTGAGCACTGGGTACCAGCTAGCGAGGGAAAAACAATTGGTCTGCGCTCCATGGGTCAGATTACACAGTCTAATGATTCCCCCTCATCATAACCCTCTGAGCCTCTCGTATCAATCCACTCTGCATATAGAAATGCCTTGATCATCTGCACAGGGCACTTTGTCACCCTAGTTAGCACCCCAGGAATGTACGATTGTTAAGTGAGCTTATAAAAAAAACCCATGCCAGAGCTTAGCATAAAATAACTGCTGATTCCCACCTGAAAATCTTGACTTCAGACACTATCTTCCCTGCAAGAACCACAAGATTGTATCTAGGTCACGAGAACTTTCCCCCAGAAACAGCCTCTGGGTGTAAGAACAGTGTGGCAGATGCAGCATCAGAGCATGCATTAGTATATGTGCTTGTAAAGGCTATGCCTCCGAGGCTTCGGCTTGGGCCGGGAATGACAAGTTCGCTGCTCTGCCATCCTGGACAGCAGGAGTTTGATTGACTGACCCTAGGATTTGGGAGCTGTCCTTCTTCTTGCATGTTTTAGGGAGTTTGTCCTTCACAGCATTATACAAGGTGGACCAGAATAGAAAGGTAAGAAAATATGCAGAATTTTCATTCCCGTATAGCAGGGCTGTGGGGGTAACTGGGGAGAAGGGGTTTTACGTTGAAGTTCCCCTTGAGTTACCCACACGTGCATGCAGTCTGCATTACTGCTGAATCACTTTTAATATATATTTTTTTAAACCAACGCATTATACGTGTGAAAATATAGAGCAGCCATGGTCTATAATGGGTCATGGCCTCACCAACACATGCAAAGAAGGGGGAAGTTGTTCATGTAGCCATGAAGAATGTTTTACCTCCTGTATCCTGTTCAGTTAAATGCAGCCCAGAGTGGTACCAAAGTTTAAAATATCTATATAGTTTATATAATCATGTCTATATATTTTTACATATAAAAATATTTCAACGTACCACTGCCCTCTGAATACCTCAGGCTGATGCCCTTGGAAAGCAACCTGAGCTCTGACAGTCTGTCTTCCATCTCTGCTACCCCAAAGAAAAAACCCTTGAAGCCCAGTGGTCCTTCAGTTTTGCGCCCTGTTCCCCCCAACCCAGACATACAATGTGTTGGTGGGGCCAGTGACCGTAGGACTTTCTTGAAGCCCTTGCTAGCCGGTGAGTAATGTGTGGGCTGGCACATGCTCAGCTCTGTGCATTGGCTCTGTCCCGGAGGAGCCTTCACTTTGGGGCTCTGGTGCTGATGTCTGCATTCGTGATGAGTAAGCCGTAAGTCCCCAGCCAGCTCTGCTGGGTCCACAGGCACTGTGCTAATCAGGGGACTCACTTTGGGAGAGAGGATGGGATATTCAAGCACCTCTGTGCTCTAGAAGAGTGATATTCTGGTGCTGGTCACCCATGAAACCCAAAATGTCTATGGGATACCTGCTACAGTTACAATCTACTCAATTGAGGATCCCTGATTTAGGTGAAAGTCATTGGGGCCGGTGTTTCCCAGCCAATTAGGCTCTTCTGAAGACCCCGATTGACACGAGCATGCAGCATAAGCTGTGTGTGTCAACCACACTGCTGAAGGTGGTTGGCACCACAAACACCATACAACAACAACACCAGCGCTCAGGTAGCATATTGCCATGGGAGAGATGCCATTTGATGGGGTTAGCATCAAGAAGTTGTGGGTCCAACACAAACCGTAAGCCTCCAAGTTCTGCCTGGTGGTGGATGGGGAAGACATCTAGAAGATGACCTGTGAGGGAGAAACAGAGCTGCTGCCAGTGCACAGCAGAGGCTGGGTTCCCCCAGGACTTGCTGCCCCCTCCCTAGAGGTCCCATGCCCGGGAGCGGGGCGCCCGGAGAGGCAGGAAGTTCTGCGCCGCAGGGGAATTCTCCTCCAATGCGGTCAGGCAGGATATGGGCCCTTCATCCCACCTGTGCTCGTGCCAAGGGCCAGAGCACAGCCCAGCACTAATCCAAGGCTGGTTTCTGGGACAGATTGTTCAGCCAGCCCCTAGCGCTTAATGCATGATCTCACCCAATGGCCTAGTTTTTCCAGTGATAGTGCTTTTCAGGAGCTTTGCAAAGCCTTTCATAGCATCTAAAGGGTATCAAGATGTAAATCCATCCCCCTGTGGCAAAACCGAGGGCCATAAAAACATTTCATGCATGAGTAAGTGGCAATAGCTAACCTGACCTGCCTGGCAGCTCTGACAGAATAACACCAACAGTTCAGCACTTGAGCTCATTAGTCAAAATCTGACTAGCTAAGGTTGGGCAAACATCATCCTCATTTGACACAATGACTGTTGTGGGGAGAAAGAGCCACTGGAGGAAGGGAGGGGAGAGGCGAGCCCAGGACTGTGCCTGGAATCTCGCATGCTGCTGCCCTGGCGGAGGGAGGACGGGCATGTGGCATTTTCTGCTGGCATGCAAACAGCTGAGCCTATCTGATATCTGGCACACAAGTGTTTGGCCTGCTATTTACCCACACTCTAACAGATAAAGATGCGGAGGGGGTTGCTCACAGCCTCCCCACAAAAAGGGAAGACAGAGAGAGAGAAATGGTGAAAAAACAAAAATAACAACAAACAAAAAAACAAACAAAAAAACGAGAACGGGAGCAGGAGTGAGAGTTGTCGGTGCCCGCAAGCACTCGCTGGAATAATAGCAATAATCACTGTCATCCGTCAGAGGCTCTTGCGCCAGGTTCTGCCTCTTCCCCTCCCTCCCTCCCCTCGCCTTGCTGTCTGAGTCACTGGATCTGAGTCACACTCCTGTGCTATTCCTGTACCCTTCCCTTCAGCTGGGGATGTAGATTTGTTTTGGCTGGAACGATCTGGGCACAGGAGGGACCATCTGCTGCTAGTTCTTGCTTGCTTTGCTCTTGTTTCTTTCCCAGAGAAGGGAAATGAGTGCTGCCATTGCAATAATCCACAGAGAGCATGCCGGGAGCATATACACCCCTTACCATGCAGCCAAGGACTGCGATTTGTCATCTGAAGGCTTATTATCTGTGGCTGACCCTGAGCAGTTGTCTCCATGTGCTTAACCATGCAACTCTGACAAAATCACTTCTTGGCCTTATCAGTTCTTCCCGAGGAGGGTGTTTTTCCTTTGGTCAAACCCCAAACACCCCTTACAGGCAGCAGCAGTGCAGCAGATGGATGCAGGGTGTTTAGTGCATACCTCCACACCACTGTGTTGAGGGAGAGGCACATGAAACAACCCGACAACACGCAGTGGCTTGCTGTGAGCACGAGTGGCAATGTTATGATGGAAGGAATGCTCCCTTCTGGTCTTCCCATCAGGAGCAGCAGCCACAGTTGGTGTGGGCATCCTGTCTTCTGCTGCAACATGACTAACTGGCAGTGGCAAGAAAATTCAAATGACTTAATGCCTAATCCACCAGCTTGGCTGATTCCTGCATCCACATCACGAATGGGAAAGGTGGCAAAAGAGCAAAGGTGCACAAGGGAAGAATCAACCGAGAAGCTGAACAAAAGATGGACTGGAGGATGAGGCTGAATATCAGGGACGAAGGTCTGGGAGAGAGCAAAGTCAGTCTTGCAGTACAGGCACGCCAGCGTTTCAGGAGTGACCAGAAGCTTTACAGGCTCTGTGTCTGGGACATCTCCCTGGAGGGAGCTTCAAGGGTTGCAGCAGTCAGAGACCTGGTGTCCAGGGATCTCCAGAGGAGAGGCTGCTCCTGCCAGCTCTGCTCAGGCATCCCAGAAACTGAGGCTCGACGATGAAGAGTTGCGTTTGGAAAATTTCATCCTGAGGCAGTGCAACTTGACCCAATATTGACCAGACCTGTTTATGAGGGAGACAACAGAAGGGATTGCTTTATGCCTGAAAGAGAATACAGCTCCCTATTCAACAAGAAAGCCTGAATCCTGGACCCTCTGGAAAAGCAAACCAACCAAATCAACCTCCTGCTTTTCATTTACAATCCATTAAGGCTTGTGAACTTAACCTCAGCTCCCAGTGTGCTGGAGCACTCTATAGATGAGTGGTTCTGCAAATGCTGAAGACACATCCATCTCCAGTGATACTTTTCTCAGTCTCATTCCTCACTGTCCCTCCTGAATAATTCAGACTGGGTTTCCCAGATCTCAGGATGTAAAAATGCTCCAAATGACCCATCCCAGGATGGAGAGTACTCCAACACCTGTGGATCAGGGAGTCTTCAACAGCAGAATGACTGATGATAACCACCACGCTAATGTCATCCCCCCTGAGGATCAGGGCTGTCAGGCTAATTGATTCTCTGAAGAGTGATCTTAGCTCTAATTTCAGCACAGTGGCAGCTCTTTTTGAGGTAAGAATGCTCTGAAAGCAGGCTGGTGGTCGGGCATTGCTCAGAGGGGCTGGATGGCAGCAGATGCAAAACCACCACCTCCACTGGTATGTGGCTCACATTGGTATTTAAGGCACTTGTAACCATTAGTGTCCTTCATGCAGAGGGAAATCAAATTACCCAGAGGAGCTGACTAAAATGGTCTGGGGCAAATTCTCTTCGGGTGGAGAGTGGCTGCGTCATTCTTAATGGAGCTATAGCGATGTGATCTACCCTCCGCACAAGTGATGGCTAGACACTCGCATCACACTTCCACCCAAACTAACTCTAGTTTGCTCTGGGTCTGAGTCATCTGCCCAGCCAGAGATGAGATGCTTCATCTCCGAGTGGCTGCAACGGGCACCCGTTTGCTAAGGTTTGCCTTGCAGGTGTGCCCCAGCCAGGACCCCGGGCTCTGAAGGCTGCCAGCATAAGCCACCAAAGGACAGTCCCTGCCTCAAAACCCTTGCAGTGCATGCAAATGCTACCGCAGGTGCTTCCTGACTTCTCTAGGGGTTGGACACAGACGCAGGTTACAGCAAAGATGGCTGCAGCCTGGCAAGAGAAGTTCATAGGAGAGAAAGGTTGGTCTCCCAGCTCTTTCTGGGGTGTTGGTTTATTATTTTCAGTGCTCTTACTCAATGCTGGGCTATGCAAAACCATTCAGGGTCCAAAGAGGCTCTTGTCCCACCTCACTACTGCCTGCTGCTCCCATCCCTGCTTCCAGCATGCTCCTGTCCCAGTGGAGAAACCCTGAGCCCTCGGGGGCTCTGGGACTGACCTTGCAGAGCTACCCCTCAAGCTCTGCCAGTGCCTCCCAACTGGGATTTAACCCACATAAAATTGCTGTTTTCCACAGCCTTTTCTAAAGAAATTCTCTAAAAGGGATGGCTCAGGGCAGATCTCCTGACCACTTGCTTTGGCCATGTCCATCTGACATTGCTGCCCAGTGCAGCTGTGCTCACTCCAAGAGACAGGGAGGGGGAGTTTCGGCCTGTGCTAATTAAAAAAGCATGTTAATTGCTGTTCTGCTTGTGTTCCTCCTCTTTGTGCAGGAGATATCTCCCACGTGCTCTCTACCACGCATTGTGTAGCAGCAAGGATACCCAATTCCTCCCAAAGATCCAAGAGAAACCAAAGACTAGACTGGGGTCTTTGGTGACATTGCTTTCCCCTTAACGCTCTTTCCTTCCTTTTTGCATCCTTTCTTTTCTGTATACCAGATTTTACCCCTTCCACACCTCCAAAATACGAAGCTGATTACAATCAGCCCAAGGCAAAGCACAAGCAGAGACAGCTGATCCCTGCCGCTCCGCATTGCTGATCCCAAGCACTCTAAGGACGACGTCCTCCACATTTCTGCTTTTCCCAGGCATGCTTTGGGACACCCTGGAATTGCAGTACATGCCGGTCTCTGAGATTTACAGCTCAGCAAGTTCAACCTTAGATTCTTTGAATAATATTCACACATCTTGCTAAAACCAGTGCATTCAGTGAAGGCTCAGCATTCTATCTGATGCAGCTGTATTAAACCCCCATGCCACTTCAACCATAATAACCCAGGCATACATTATAACTCTAACCACACGTCATACCCCAGTGCTGTCCCCTAACTGTAAACCCTCCCATCTGCAGATCTGCTGTGTCTTTGGTTTTGTTTGCTTCTGACTAGGATTGCTTGGCCAGAAAATGGGAGATATCAGCCAAACGCACGGGTTGCCGACCCAGGGTGGTGCAGGCACTGAGCAACAGGCAGCCCATGGTGCATTTGCTTCAGAATTTGCTGAATAAGATACATGTGTTGACTAGAAAATGATTTTTTTACTGCTGTCCCTAACTGATCAAGTGTAGAGTACACAGCCCTCTTTCTCCTTCACTGAGCTCTGAAATCCTCACTGGAGAGGGCTTGTCCTGGCAAAGGGCAGTGCCTTGCACTGGGCTTTTGCCTGCCTATAGATGGTCCTGACATTCTCGTCCCCCAGCTCACAGAGGTAAGGGGATCCTATGAGAAAATGTCACATTAGCTGCTGCTGTGCCCTCCAAAGCCCAGCCCTGTCTCAACAAGGTCGGACTCACCAGAGAGTCCACAGTCACGAGACCTTTGCAAAATGTTACATGAATCATCCAGTTTGCACAAGAATTTGTCACATTGAGAGTGACAACATGCAGGATCAGCTGGATCCCTGGGAGCAAAGAGAGAGATCACTGCCCCGTGTAAAACCAGGGCTAAGTTTCTTTTTCTTTCCCCAGGATGGCACACTGCACTGCTTCTGGACACGTGCGTGCGCTTATCCTTACCGAAACTTGGTCAGCAAAAGGAGTCTGGGACTCTCTGAAGCCCGGAGAGAGGCTCAGACCCAGGGACGTGGGAGGCAGCCCAAAGGCAGCTTCGGCAGCTACCTTGCCCAAACTCCTCGTCCAAAGCTAAGAAGCATTTATCCTAACATTTTGACATTTGATGTACATTAAAAGGATAAACTCCATAGTAGCATTCTCCTGGACTTGCACAGGATGCTCAGGATTTCATGCTGCAGCACATGTAATTTCATCTTTCCAAAGAACAGCCCACAAAGTGACCAGAATTTATTAAAAAAAAAAAAATTAAACAATAGTAACAATAAGTTTTTAGAACAACCTGGATGAAGGTGAACACACTTGGGAATCTCGGACAGTATGAACTGTACCCACTGTCCTGAAACTGCAGGAATCAGGGGCTATTTCTCTAGCAGAGGTAGGGCGATAACAACCCGATGCCATTCCCTTCGCAGGCAGGACCGAAGTTTGGGATGGCTGAAACCAGACCCGTTGTTTCTGAGTGACGACAGGTCCCAAGTTTTAATGGTTGTAGAGTTCTTTTTTCATCAAATACGATACACAGTGATTAACATAATGAGCTGGAACAAGCCGAAGTTATAATTGCCCCTTTTCCTCCCCTCCCCCAAGTCGGACTGACTGCTTCGTTAACAACCTTGATGAACCAATCAAGGCTTGGCTAAATCAGGGAAAGAGCAGACAAACCCTGGGAGACATCTGTACAAGAAAAGGCATAATCTGGACACCGAGCTTTGAAGGCAAGCTGTGTAATGAGAGCTGACTGTATCTCAAAATCCATGTTAGCTTGAATGAACTTATGTAATAAACATTTATCACAGAACATATGTCACTGAGCACCTGCCAGACTTCAGGAGTGGAGCCAACGCAGCTTGAATCGTATATGTATTAAAAAAAAAAAAGGACTTGGCGGCAGGAGGCTGGCAGACGCTTTTACTAGAAAAATCAGAAGTGATTTTGAGAGGAGCAGAAATTTCCTGAAACCTCTTTCTCTTTGTGTGTGAATTTCACACTTGGAAAAAGTGAGAGGCGGATTCACCCTTGTGGGGCTGGGGGGAGTGGGCGAGCTCCCCACTCAGCCCTGCTGCTCCTTTGAGACACATCCCCACGTCCCCACATCCCCGAGTCCACGTGTCCCCGCACCCCCGCCACCCCAGGCTCCCTGCTTGCACCACTGCCTGTGGGCAGTCTGAGCTGCCAAAATCAAGGAGGACAAGGTAGTCCGGGGGTGAAGGGAGGCTGTGAGTGGGAAGTGGTTCAGGGCTTTCGGTGGAAATTGTGGCAGCAGAAGCTGGACTAGCTGTCAGAGAGGCAGAGATGGGGCAGGGCAATGCAGCGGCTGGGGCAGGGCAGCACGCACCCGGCCGATGTTCCCAGGGAAGTGCAGGCAAAGCCAAGAGGGGCTTGGGACAGGAGATGTTTCTATCCGATATGGTAAAAAGGACTGGGGCAAGTGGGGAGAGGCTGTGCCTGACGTGAATCACTGAGCTTTGGCCATAGGCTAGGCATGTGAATCTTGAGAGGTGACAGAGGCAGGTGACAGGAGACAGAGGGAGAGGGACGGCTGCTAACGCTGTCCGTGCAGGGGCTGAGCGGGGCTGTCCTGCTCCCAGGCTGCTATCAGCAGCGCCGGAGCCAGCTCCAGCATCTCCGATGGGCAGTGCCTGTGCACTGAAGCCAGACCCTGAATTTCCTGTCTGTTTTATCGCACTTGCAAACTGATGGCCAAACCCAGCCCTGGGGAGCAGACTCTCTGGGAAACAGCAAGACTTGCCTTTGCAGCTGATATTCTTTTTTTTTTTTTGCCTGCTGAGGGGTGATCCTGGCATATAGTCTCAAGCCTGATGATGCTGCAGAGCTGCCCAAGTTGAGGGGGTAGCTAGCTCAGATAGTAGGGGAGAGAGCTGCCCCAGGAGATGGCGAGAATAGAGGTCCCCAGGCAGTTGGTGCTCTCTGTGAAGTCCAAATCAGGGCTGAAGAGTAGGAGAAAGAGATTCACCGGCCAGACTGTCCAAGCTACACCTGAGTAAATCAAAATCCCCTTCCCTCCTGCTATCTAACCTGAGCACTTACATGACTGATATTATCATTATGTCTGAGCACCATGGGATGCTTTTGTGCCTTCATCGTTGCTTTTCCCTGGTGCAGGTGTCCTGCAGCTATAAATGAGAAACTAAGCCTTGGGAACAATAAACAGCTTATTGCCAATTGACGCTTTGGACTGCTGACCCTAACTGGAGTGTCTGGGGACTTGGCACCTGACTGTTCACTAATCAGCTACCTGTGTGGGGGCTGCAGCCAAGGGCTAGCACATGCCCAGGGGCATCTTCTGCAGGGAGCTGCTGGCCGTCAGGAGGAGCTGCAGGCTGAAGGGGCTGGCTCAGGTACTCAACACACGGATGCCACTCGTTCATCTCCCCAAATGGCTGATCCCAGCTGCTCCACAGGAAGGCAAGAGCCTATCTGGAGAGGAAACCCTCACTAACCACCTGATGGTACCATATTAGCAAGAAGTAATTCATTGTTACTGCAACTCTCTCTGCTGCGCTGAATCCATGGGTGTTCATTAACACACACACACACACACACACACAAAATGACTCTGCCCAGATGTGCATTGTTCACCTGGACCACTGCTTGCTTTCTGACCTTCAGCTGGCCACCTCTGCATGCCCTGGAGTTAGATCACTTGTTTTTTTGCTCCATCTCTGTAGAAAGATGGACTCTGTGTCTGTGTGTCAGATCCCCTCCTGAATCTCACCACATGAGTTGCTCCAGTAAAACCCTGCTAAAGCACAGCTCCACGTGCTTCAACAGGTCACAGTTGTGCATTTCTTCCACAAGTGCTAGGCATCAATATCTGCCTAGACTTAGGGGCTTTTGTATTTAAAAATCAGGGTTTTTTTGTTGGTGGTAGTGGGTTGTTTTGTTTTGTTTTGTTTTGTTTTAAAGTCTTGTTGAGGATTTGTGGAGGCAAATTATACCTTGAGCAAAATAAAAATGCTGGTGCTGAGAGCTAGGTTTTTCTGAAAAATGTTCAGGAGACATCCTCCTCTTTCTCTCTCCTTTTCAGCTGCCAAACATCATTGCTCCCTCCCTATTTTTGGATGAAGAATGTCAGCATCCAGTCACCAACACAAAACAGTTCAGCTTCCCAGGTGGGAGCTGGGTTTCCTCAGCAGGGAGCTGATGCTGGCACCAAAGGACCCCTTCCAGCAGAGCCCGGCTGGTCTTACTGTTTCTGGAACTGGGTGATTAAAGGGCAAACCCTTCCCATCTGCAGCACCGCGCCAGCTGGGAGAAGTTCATCTGCCTAACCATAACCTACGTTGTGACAACTCATGAGTCAACACTTCTTCGCCCACAGAGCAGCTGGAAACAGGTAAGGCGCCCAGCCACGCGGGAGGGTGAGGGCACCCACGCGGTCCCCCTGGCTCCCACCGCCCCGGGAGTCTCCAGCGGAGGTGGCAGCGTGGGGGGACACGGCTTGTCCACCGCCTCTGACACAAGCACCCGTCCCACCCGCCCGGTGGGGAAAGAAAGGCATGAAAGTGAGAGGAAGTGGAAAAGATCAAGGCGAGAGCACTGGGCGACGAGCTCACCACCGGAAAACAATAAAAATAAATGTGCTCAGAAATAGTGTAACTGACATGCAAAGGAGATCAAAACAGGACCTCAAAATAGCTCTCTGCTGGGGGGAGGCAGGACAGGGTGCCTTGGGTGGTGAGTGCTGGTCCCCTGGTCACCTCTGCAAGCTGCCCGTACCCCAACCTCATGACCTACAGGTCTCCAGAGCCGCGATCTCTTGGGAGATGAGGAACACTTCGTACCATCCCCGGGGTGTCAGAGCCCATGAGATGCCAACATCTCTCAGTACAGGATGGCATTGGGTCTCTGCTGGTGGTGCAGGGGTATTCCAGTTTGGCACAGTCCCTTTTCCCCAGCCATTCCTGTGGCGCAAAGTGCTTGAGTCCTGCTCCACTTGATGCAGCACAAATTCAGAGCATGTCCAGTTTAACTCAGCAAAGGAACTGGGCAGAAGTGAAAGGAAAATCCATTCTCCAGGGTTTGCTTTGCTGGAAAGGATGACTGCTCTTAATTTACCTCTTTGAGAGTGCTAAGGTCTTAAACTATTGAGGCATTTAAGCATGCTCTGACCTTTAAGCAGAGATAAGGCTCCTGAAGTCAGCACTGTTTTGCAGTAGGTTGCTCCTGTGCTTAAAGCTGAGCACATATTTAAAGACTTAATTGTGCTATGGCTTAGGAAAAGAGTATGTGCTTCAGACTGTTTTTAGCATGGGTCCAGGGAGCAGGACTTGGTCGTACGGGTCCATCCCAGCTCTGCTGCTGCCCAGTGCTGCCGCTCACAGCTCGCAACCAGCTGTGCTGCCTACCTCTGAGGAGGTTTGGTCTTCTGAAGTGCCAAGCCCAGCCTGGCCATCACAGCTGGGGCACTGTCCCACCACGGGTCCAGAATAATATATCTTTCCCTCCTGACACAACAGAAAAGAAAGGCAGAGCAATCACAGCAAGCGTGGTTAGGTCTCCAGAGGAGCCCCTGGGGCTAATCTGCCCAAACTTGCAACACCCGGTTGCAGGCTTGCTGCTGTTCTGGCGGCTTTCCAGCACCCTGTGAATCAGGGAACTCTATGACTACCACTCAAGGACAGCAAACTGTTCAGACCATAATACCGTATTCCCATCTGGTGCACCGAAATGCATGGATGCCCATGGATATGTTATCCTTCATTCCCTCTATAATAGAGCATGCGATATAGAGTTTTCTCTGAGGAGCAGCGGGGCATACCAACACAGTCAGGGAACGTCATCGTGTGTCTTGAAAGTGTAAAAGGTAGGTCTAAGTGCCAAGGATTAATTATTATAGCTGCTTAGTGATGCTACGGATTTTTAATGTTATTATTTCTGTGTGTTATCTCAGGCAGGGCCATGGCAAAAAGAAGACAAGAGGACCACCTGCCTGAGCCATGCCAAATGAGGGTTTATATATTGATTACGAAAGGCACAGGGACAAAATGCTGGGGAATGTGGGTCCTGGCAGGGCTGGGCTCCACAGCAGCTTGCAGCAGGGATCTCCATCCTCTGGGTTCACACATTCTGGTTCAGAGCCTGGAGGGACTTGTAATCCCAGTGCAAAGCAGGCTGCTCTCCTTGAAATGACTAGCCAAAAATGGCCAGTCTACAGCCTGGTCCTGCTCAGGCATTGCATCAGGAGTTTGATACGCCGAAACACCACTGGTAGTGTGCTTAAATCTTGGTGGCCTGGGCCATGAAATGAGCTCAGAGGGAGCTGGACACTGTATACTCCTGCCCCTTGAGTACCAACTCAAACTGCAGCAAAGTTGAGGTAATATGCTCCTAAGTGTGAAAGGGCAACATATTTTTTAGTATTATAGGCTACACAAAGCATGGGAGAATTTTGCCCATGCGTTGAAGGAAGTTTAATAAAAGTTTAATTAAGTGCCTCAATCTAGATTTAGATGTTCTCACTTCTGGTGTCTGAGCTTGAAGCTGTTAGTCATTAATACTCATCTCAGGTAACCTCCACCACCCTCAGCCCCTCACCTGACGCATGCACGCACTTGAGAAAGATTGCTGATATCCTCCCTGAAAACTAATGAAATCACAGTGCGATATTTTGATTTCAAGGGCATCAAAGTAATGCAAAATAATGATGGAATCGGGAGGCTCTGATACCACCGCCACAGCTCAGCTCTTCTTGTCTATAGATCTGGAAGCATCTTGTGAAGGAGGTCTGAATCACTGTTCCTCTGCTCCCATCGGAGAAACTGAGGCACAGAGCATTGTAAAGGTGCCTACCGCAGGTGTGGGATAGAGTCCAGGCTCGAAGCCAGCTGTCCCAGCCCCAGGTGAATGTAATCACCATTGCCCACACCTCTCCCTGGAAGGAGGGATGTGATTCGGCATCGATAGGAGGTCTCTTTATGTGTTTGTGTGTGTTTGTCTATGGGTACACAGGTTTTACTGACAGAAGGCTACCAGACACAATAACAAACAAAGAGGAAATCAATTCTGTCTTCAGCCGGGAAAGCAGGTCCCGCTTTAGCTGTTCAGAGTTTAAAGGGCAGCAGTGGGCACAGGAAAATGCTTTGCAAGGAGTGGTAACCAGAGCGGTAACCAGATTTTTTCCTGAGATTATTTAACAATATTTGTGGTTCTTGTTTGCTGCGCAGGACATTAGGCAGAAAAACCTGATCCCCTCTTTGTCCCTTACAGCAGAGGAGTGTAACTGTGACCCGCAGACAGGGAGAGCCCACGGCTGGGGCCACTGCAGTAATTCAGGAATTACCGAACTTCAGCAGGAAATGACTCCGTAGGTTTCAAAAGAGTCTAGTGGGAAGTGGAGGGATCATCAGCAAATCTTCTCCATGTGGGGCTGGTAGTTTACTGCTAAACAACAGAAGGCACAGGGCTCTTAACGTTATTAATAAAAGCAACAAACATTTCCTCTGCTGAATAGCCTGAGTATGTCCAAGTTTTGTTATGGGAAGAACGCCATGCCCTGGTGAGGGTTATGACAGGGATCACCTCTACACGCTGAGATACCGCTGGGTCTGGGAAAGGTTTAGCTGCTCCCCAGAGATGCTGTGGGTTGCCAAAAGCTTGAAGCTTAAGTAATCAAAAATCTCTTTTTCCTTTCTCCCCCTTTCCATCCAGGCTGGCTATGCAGAGCTGCTGCAGCATGCACGGCCAGCGCTCCCAGAGCCTGCCCCACGGCGATTGCTCCAGCCGGCGCTGGAGGTCGGGATGCACTGCACACCGTGGGGAGAAGGAGAGCTCGAGGGAGGTGCACAGCATGAAGCAATGCGCTGCGGTCGCAGCCGCTGACTGTCCGCGGGCTAGCAGCCTCTCTGGGTATCGCAACAACTCTCTCAAGATGACTGTGCTGGTAAGAAGTGTGATATCAAGAGCTGTGAGGCTTTGCCCCTGGAAAGTTGTGGGCATTAAGGCTCCAGGCTTGCTTCAGACAGCTCCTCTCCTCCTCCCTCAGGAGCACTATGACTGAATAAATGAGAACGAGCACAGTCTCTTGGCTAGTTTGCAGTCAAGGAAACTGAGGCACGAAGGAAGTGATTCACTCCATAGCTATCTACCAGTCAGAAACTGGCTTAAAGGACAGAAGCAGGAGAAAAGTCTTTGCAAGAAAACACCATTTTCCCTAAACAGAGTAACCACATTCTTCCAGTGCTCAAACCAGGGGCTGCCCCCATGGCTTGCAAAAGCTTTGCTGAGTCCTCCCGAGCCTATGACCTGCCCGTGCCTCCACAGCCACCGTGGCCATGCCATCGCCCTGCACGAGGGACGAGGAGGACAGGACAGCCGGGGCCGCCCGCAGCCTGCAGAGCACGGCCGGAGGGCTGGGTTTGGCAGCAGGGGCCTGCCTCCCTCATGCCCCATGCTCCTCGTGCGCTGTCATGGGTTTTAAGGCTCCTGGACATCTGCCATGGAGGCCAGAAGTGTTCTGGTAACCTGGGTCTTATATCCAAGGCTTCTTGGTTTTGGTGCCAGCCCAAATCTCTGCTGATGCCAAAGCCGACACCAGCACAAACACTCCAGTGCTGCTGATCGCCTGCGGAGCTCCGGCCTCAGACCTCTCCCCTATCTGTTCTGCCACAAGATTGATATCTTCACTAGAACAAGAGCAGGACCTTCAGAAATACGCCCAAATGCACGTGGGTCCCTTGCCAGTAATGGAGAATCTACTATGGCCCTCCATGGCTGTGCCGATGGTTAATTACCCTCCTGGTAACAGGGCACCTTATGCCTAATCTGCACTGATCTGGCTTCAGATTGTGGCCGCTGGATCTTGTGTTGCCCCCGACAGCCAGACACTCATCTCCTGTGTCACATCACCTCCCAGCAGGACTGCCCTGGGTCCTTGTCCTTCCAGTGAGCTGGTGTCCTCAGGTGATGTGAGCCGCGCGGCAGCGAGCGCACGCGTGCCCTGATGGACAGATTTGTATTTATTGCAAGTATTTACTCCGGTTTCCTAGAAAGCCCTTTTCACTGGATGCTTCCTGAGCTAGGCAGGTGGTGCGCGCATGCACGTGTACGCGTGGCTCTGCGGGGTGGGGGGAGCTGGATCGCCGGCCCCCGCTGCTCCCGCCAGCACTGCCACGGCTCGGTGCATCCACGCGGCGCGGGCTGGGGGGTCTCGGCATCTGTGGAATGAGCATCTGGGAATGTGCATCTGATCCTCAGACCACGTGGATAGGGGGCTAAAAATAATAACCAACTGCTGCTCCATTCCTCGGCAGCATCTGGGGGAGTTTGTGCTGGGAGGAGCAGCCATCAGCCCCTAACACTACCCAGCAGCATCCCCATGCTTTGCAGCCTGGGTTTGTGCATATAAAAAGGGGTAAAGACTCTAGGCTAATTTTTTTTAAAAAAGGTTTTTCATAGGGATGGATATGCGGTGAGTTTTCTACCTCACCCATCTGCTGCTGACATGAGCTGTTAAAAGATGCCGTGGTTTTGCACATGCAACCTCACTTGCCCTTTGCAGAGGAGATGGCATGAGTGCCCGCTGTGTCAGGGAAAAGGTGACAGCATTACAAACGGAAAGCTGTGAAGACTGTCCATGTGAATACAGGTGGAGACCACATTCTGAGAGCAGTCAATGCCTTCCCCTGCTGCAGATCTGGGCAGAGCCTGGCTGTGGCAGGTTTGCAAGGTCTCCAGTAGGAATAGCTGCTGCCTTGCCAATGCATTTTTGCACTTCTTTCAACCCTCAGCTTTAGCAGTGCCACTCTATCTGTGGTAGCACAGACCAACTATGGGTAACAGAGTCAGAGAAGAGTTGCCTTTGATAACAGCTTTATTTAAACTTGCTTGTTCTATAATCCGTGCCCCCCCCCAATCAAAAAATAGCTTTACCCAGAGATTTCTTTCTTCAGGTAAATACCATTTACTTGGAACAACCAAGGAACAGCATTAACATATGGATCAGGTGCTGTGCAGCTAGGGGAGAAAAGCTCAGCAGAACCCAACCCAGCCTAAATCTGGGTTTATTTTGGTCCTCTGCAGGGATTGGGCAACTCTGGAAAAGCAGAGTGTGGTTAAACCTCCCTGTGCCTGGTTTCTTCCTCTGTAAAATCAAATCTGTCGTTCCCTTGCCTCTTGGCAGAAGGGAGAGGAATCCTGTCACAGGGATGCAGACGGGCACAGCCTGGCTGTGGTCCTTGGTGGATGCTGGCTCAGCATCCCACATCACTCAGGGTTCCCCTCACCCGGAGGGACAAGAGCAGGAAAGGCGTTAGGGAGCACAGAATTCCTGCAGCAGCTTCCTCACAGGTCCCCACTCCCCACACCTAGTGCTGTAACATTTCAGGCTGGCAGATGGGGCAACACCTCCAGGCCTGGGCAATCCCTGCCTTGTGGGCTGCCTGTGGTTGCCAGGCTGTTTAAAGTCAGTTCTTGTGCCCCACGAGCAGCGGTGGCTGCAGGTGGGCTGTCACATAACCCATGTTCCCAACAGGGACGCGAAGGGGGTGACCTTGCCGAAGCCAATTTTGCTGGATCAGGCAGGAGCTCCGCTGAGCACCTGTCCCTCCTGCTCCACCAGGGAGCTGAGGAGCCTTGGGAGCATTAATATCTTCCAGCATTATAACCATGGTTTGTCATCTTTGGGATGACACCGGTGGCAAGTAAACAAGCACAAAGGTGCCTCAGCTGTGTCTTCATTTCTACCAGGAAAAAATTCAAAGCAAGACTTGTCCTGCAGAGCAGAAGTGCATGGGGTGGTGGCAGAGAAGCAGCCCATTGCAAAGGGGAGATGGGAACACCAGACTGCTGCATTTTGCTTTCCCAATGGGTAGGAAAAGGTCTGGCTGGACTGACCCTGCAGCCACCACCAGGATGTACCAAGAGCGTCCCCAAAATCCTTGAGTGAAATTAGGTCTCCTGGGAAGCCAGCCCAGAACACAGGTATATAATGCCCTGCCTGCCTGGCAGCCCTGGCAGGCAACGAGCAGCTTGAGTCATACCTGGGCAAGGTGTCCCCAGGCTGCGATAGACTCCCAGTCTGGGTGGGTCGAGGTGCAGTTGCCAGGTTCTGCACCCCGAATTTTGAGGCAGGCCTGGATGCATCGCTGGCAGAAGGCCGTGTGGGGCAGCAGGATGACAGCTAGCAGCCTGCTGGAGGAGACCAGGCTTGGCAAGGAGATCAAGGCTCTGGGAGTGGGAAGGAAAAGGAGAGGAACCAGGCATGAGAAATGGGCTGGGGTGGGGTGTGGGAAGAAGAGCTGAAAAGAAACCTCTGAGAGTCTTTCTGTGGGAGGCTGAGAACTGGATTCCCCTAGCTGGCAGATCCACTGAGCCCTGATCCAGCCTCTTCCCGGCAGACCATGGAGGCTCTGCAGCATCCCCACCCCTGAGCATTGCCCTCAGCAATATCCAGAGGTGCTGGGAAATGACAGGAACAGCTCTGCCAGCTTCAACACAACCCAGTTGTGGAGGAGAACCCCCATCTCTTGTGCCGTTTGCCATGTACCACCCAAGATCCTGTTCCTGGTGGCTGCAGAGGTGGCCCCTTTGCATGGGGCACTGGGGAAGGCATGCCCTGGACAAGCATGGGAGTACCCAGGACAGCGTGGGAGCACCAGGAACAGGAGCAGGAGGGCTGCTGTGTACAGCTCTGAGAAGCGTGCTGGGTCCTGACATGGTTAGTTGCCTCGCCTGGCTGTAGGTGAGAGAAGTGCTCTCAGGATGGACAGGTGCCCCTTGCAGTTCTGCTGGATGTAATCAAAAAAAGCTGTATTCCTTGTTTCTCCCCGACTCGCCTCCTTATCCTTCCAGCCACTGAAAATGCTCACTCTTTGCTTGCAAACCTAAGTCTCTCTGAGCGGGGAAATCTGCTACTGCCTCTCAGGTTGGAAGCCCCACGCCCTTTCATGCTTCCTGGGAGGTGAGCTCCCTGCATATGCTATCTCCTGGCTGATCAGCTCTGAATCATGGACCGTCAACGGCACTGCATGCAGAGGGAGAGTGAGACATAAATACAATCCCCAGGGAGTGCTGTGGCCATCTTTCTGTGCTAATCCTTTGAGGTTTTCAGTTGTTCATTAAAAAATTCCTAATTTTCTATTGAAATAACAGGAGGAAAATTTCCGACTACTTAGTTTCCAATCTGTGGCCAAGCCACAGGACGTTTGCTGTTGCTTCCAGATTCAAGAACCTGTCGATCCAGGGACCAGCGGTCACAGCTGAGCCTCTGGAGGTGCTTCCAAAATATGACCCCAACCAGCAGCAACGTGGAGAACCACTGCTGTATGCTACTGAACCAGGCTTGACCAGCCCCTCCTGTGGTGCTCACCAGGAACTTCTCCATAGGACCAAATGGAGCTACACCTTGGCACAACATCAACCGTGTCCAGTCTGTCTTGAGCCGAACCATGCATGCAGCTCCTGAGGCACTGCGTGAAAATTATTTACAGGTCATTTTTATTACCCGTAAGAGGATGTAGAAATTGGAGCGTGCCCTTGGGGTTTTCTTATGTCAAATTATAATCAAGGTTGCTATTTCACTGCCCAAATATTTAAGCGTGAAACACAAACCTTTACAAGGGCTACCACATTCCTTAGGTTATCTATATTGGTCCTGCCTGGGCCTATAAATTCTACAGGGACTACCAAAGTAAATAATACATTTGTCTGCACATATGTTGCTCCAGAGGAACTCCTATTTCCCGTAGCACCAAGGTCAGTAGGTCAGGGACCTACTTGCAAATCAATAGAAAACTACCTTTCAAGTGACACCTGCATTAACCTTTGACTCTTGTTGGTCTGGACGAGACTAAGGGCACCAGCCTCTATAGGTAGAGTCCTCCCTTGTGCCTATGATTTACTTGCATTATCTATCTTACCTGCCTGATCTTTGGAATTGCTGGCACAGTTCCCACAGTGTATGTAGGGATGTTTCCCTGCACATTGGTCAGGGATGGCAGGAGATGATACACAAGGCTTTGCTTTTTGCTGACAGGTGTCAGAAACAATAAGGAAAATGTATGTGTTTGGAAATGAGAAAATAACCAACGTCCCAAGACAGGAAGCAATTACAAAGACCCCCTGCCAACATACAGCTTTTCTATCCAAAAGATGTGTGCTTAACTCTATCACTAATGACACCCATAGGTCATTAAAAGTGAAAGAGTTGTGAAAATCAAACTCACTAGCCGTTAGAGCTGAGCTGGAAAGAAAATTGCTGGATCCATCAGCCTCTGGACTGGTGTGAATCACTCCTCATTTTCTTCGGGGGCTTGTTCACACTTTGTATCTCTTTCAGCTTGCATAAGGAAATCAGACTGGCCATTTCACTCTGCTTGTTTATTTTGCTCTCCACCCCTTCACTTGTCTGTATTGCTGCAAGCTGGTGCTATTCCACCAGGAGAAGAGGGTTGAGCATGGCACCCCTGTGCACCCCATCTCTTACTGTCCCATGGCAGTGCTCACACGCTGCCAGCTCAGTGTCACAACTCACCTCCATCTCCCTAGCCAGGACTTCACTTAGCAAAGTGGACATGGACCTACCCAAAATCTGACAAAGGGGTCTCTGACCCCACACTGGATGCTTTCCCCACAAGCCAATTAATGTGGGAATTGGGCTGTGCCCCCTTTCCCTCTCCCCTTCCACAGAGGCTCTGAAATACCACTATTCTGGGTATTGCTGAGCTTGAAGAGTCACGCAGGGACTCATGAAGACAGAACTCTTTCCATCACTTCAGATGCTGTTCCTTAGTGAACGAGGCAACTACGTCTTTTGTTTATTTCTAGTTCCTCCTTTGCACCCCAGAGAAATGCTGCTTAGTTGCATTCCTGTTGGTGAAAAGCCTTCTGCAAAGCACTGCTCTCTGAAACAGGGTAGCGATGGGGTGATCGCTGGAGAGCAGCTGACGTATCCCAAACAGCTCCTGCAAGGACCGAACTCCCAATCAGCCCAAGCAATCCAGCTGGAGGTGCCCTCTCAGGGGCACCAGGCAGTGTGTGATAAACCCAGTGGGCGTTAGACGACCTTGAAGAACACTTGACTGCCAGGCAGGCACAGTATCCTCAAGCCCACCATGCCGGCTTGCCAGAAGTCCTCCAGCACAGGCCACCACCCTGCCCCTGCCACTCTTTGTCAGTCCCTGGGAACACCGTGGGCCCGAGGGGGCCATACAGTTCTCTGGAGCCAGGCTTCCCCTTGCCATGGGCATGTGCGCTTTTGGCCACTGGCTTCTGATTGTCACTTGGGACCTGTGGGTGCTTCTGGAAAGCAATTAACAGCCAGAATTAAAATGGGCAGACCACAGGACTTGGTACATTGCTGTTGGCAAATGGTCCCTACCCCTCTGGCTTACTCCAGGCCCTAAACCTAGCTGATTGTATCCTGCTAACAGGCTTTAATTCTGGATGCCGTTGAGACCCTGCCAAGTACAATCTGTAGGATGTTTTAATTGGAGTAGAGAACAGTAATAAAAAGACCTTTGACCGAGCCCTGCAGATCAGGCTAACGGGAGGAAGGACTGTGTTGGTGTTTGGTCACCTCCCTTGAGTTGTCCTTGTTAGAGGGAATGGACCCAAGGTCCAAATGTGCTTGCCAGCTGTCTCTTCTGCCCAGCCATGTTGCACGCTGCAGAAATGTGCACTGACTGCCCGAAACTGCCCAGGCACAGCAGCACTGAGCAGTTAGCTCAGGCTCTCCGAAGCAGCTGTGGCAATGGCATCCCCCACGGTCTCTCATGGGAGGCTGGGGACATGGGTCTGGAGGTGCAGCACAGGGATGGGAGGTGGAGACCTTCCCTTCCTAGGACTGCCATGGGAACAGGTATCAGGAAGCAGCTGTGGCTGGTGGGGGGGAGCCTGCAAGGAGATATCCTCCTCAACACAGTCACATCTAAGTCATTTCACTTACTCAAGGGACTTCCTGGGAGTCTGAGGTCAGGATCTGTCCCATGGTCTCCACTGACATCTATTCAAAGCAGCAGCATCTTTGCATCTTTCTCCTTGGTTCAGCTGGGTCCTGAAAACTGGGCACTAGCACTGAGGGATGTCACTACTTGTTAGGGTTCTTGCAGGAATGTCCCCTCTCCAGCACTGACCCAGCTGCCACCTCTTTATGCACCTTCTGGGACACCCACCCTCAGCTGCCACGAGCTGAATCTCAGAATAGGGCTGGGCGAAACCCGTGCTCTGTCCTGGTAGGCAGGAGGATGGCTGTTTCCCAAGATTGCTGATCTACAGCTCTGCTGGTAGTAGCTCGAGCAAAGGAACTGCTCTGCCACCTGGGAGCCTCGGCAGGCAGCAAAAGTTTCCCAGTGTCCACCCCCTATTCCTTCAGCCTCTGCCTTGAGCTGCCTGATGTCCTTGGTGTGCAACATCAGGCAGCACCTGTACTCCAATCCAGGTGCCCTGCAGTTCCCTTTTGGGCTGGAAACGGGCCAGGAAGAGGTCATGTTAGATTACGTGACGTCTTGCTCTAATTCATCTAAAAATTTACTCTTGGTCCTCCTCCCACAACCCAGCCCTGTCCAAGCATCCCCATAGCGTGCGGCATGGGAGGCGCTGGTGGGACGGGACCACGTGGGGCCGGGGAGGAGGGCGGGCGGCAGCGTGGGAGCCCGGCTCACAGCATCCCGACCATGCTGACTGAAAGCACGACGTCTCGCCCGCTGCCGCGCGCCAGCACGATGGGACCACGCGGGCGGGCTCGCTGCCTTGGGGGCTGCTGAGGGGAAGCGTGAGGGGGGGGCTTGGCTGGGACCTCAGTTTCACTTCCTGCCCTGTGTGGGGAGAGATCATTAAAAATATCTGACTAAGGCAGACTTCTTTGTTCTCGGTATTACTAAGTCCTCCCGGCTCCCCAGCCCCCCTGCGACAACAGCGGTGTGGGCAGAGCTATTTCACTTTCCCCTAGCTTGCAGACTGTCACAGCTGGCCAGGCAGGTGTACGGCGCTGCTGGACCGCACACCTCCCGCCCGTCCTGGCCTCACCGCTGCGCGATGCGTTCTCCGGCAGAGCTGGCCGCTTTGACCCCGAGCAGAGGGTCGCAACGTCTTAATCCTCAGGGAGCTCTGGGGACACCAAGCCAGGGAAATGTGGATGATGCTGAGAGAGGTCAGGTGGGGACAGGTCCCAGGGTCAGCACAGGGGGATGCTCGGAGCAGGGGGAGATTTGGGACTCTGCTTTCTGGGCACAGCAACAGTGAGCTGCACCACTGTCTGCTGTGTGGGGTCACAGAGTGGGAGAGGTTGATGATCTCAGGCTTGGCTGCCATCAAGTTCATCATAAATTGGTTTTCTCTTGATTGATATGACTACCATAAAAGACATGAGCATTTTAATATCTGCCTCCACAACTGCGATATAGGTCTTTGTTAGTTTTAATAGCCCAGTTGACTAATGTGCACAGTACTCTACAAATCTGTAACATGCCTTTTCTTGCCAGAGTAGCTTGCAGCCTCGTGCACATACAGAGGCTGCAGCTTAGAGGAACAGTGGTTTGTAACTTAATGCATCCCCTTTCACATGCAACAAGCCCTGTGGTGTAATTAGATGCTCTCTTTTGCAAAGGCAGTAATTAATGCTTTTTCAGTAGCCTGGGAATTGGGAGTGGGACAGGGCATGTGAGGTGAGCTAAAGCCAGGTTGCATTGGGTTGGATGGCTATCAGAAGCTCATCTTCTGAAACAACAGCAGTTGAGAATGGCACAGCAGGTCAGCTGGAAAGACTGTTTCTTCTTGTTTTTCCACTCTTGCCTTACAAAACCTTTTTATTGATTTCACTGCAGATAAAGAAATAAACACTACACCTACATGGTCTCTCATGGAGGCCCGTGTTTCATTCTATATTTCCAAATTCCAGACTTGTCTTGATTCCTGTACGAGATCAGCTTTCCTTGTGCATATTCTGCCCATCTCCGAGGCCATTCTTCCAGCTGTACTGATGATTGCCACAGGGTTCTATCAGATGCTGGATCAGATTTCTAAATGGTTTCAACCTGGAGCAAAATATCTACACACCACTAAAGCTTTAAATCCCATAAGTTTTGTTGCTACAGAAGATTTGTGTTCTCACCCCATTGATGCAAGCAGGTGGCAACCTGGCAGGAGATAATCTGCTAGTATTAATGCCGTGCTGCAGGTTAGTGGAAGCTGCCTTATCTCTCCATCAACAACTTGACTGATGTTGGACAAGGCTGTTAGGCTCTGCTTCTGAAAGCTTAGGTGAGACATCATTCAATCAGGAGGCTTAGCTCTGCTTGCATATAGCCATGAGGGCTTTACTGTGCTTGCGAAGGGAGTCCCGGAGCCCAGCTCTCCTGTGGCCCATTCCCTCAGACACGGTATTTGGGATGAGGGCATGGGGGACCACCTAAAACTCGCATGTGGAGCCATTCGCAGAGATAGATCCAGAAACATTTGACTGCCCCCAGCCAAGTGGCAGGGATGTCAACTGTGCTGGCCACCCCATGACTGCTGTCACCTCACATGCATCTAGTGAGACCAGCAGCAGGGCTGGCAGCCCGTGGGAGCGCACTATGAAGGGGGCACCTGCAGCATTTCTGCATGGTAGCAGAAGAAGCTGACGAATAAACCCAGAGGTGCTGGGTCAAGCCTGCTGTGGGGAAAGAGAAGATGGTTTTCAGTGAAACCATCATCTTTTTTTCCTTACAGGCATGACACGACAGATACCAGCAGTGGTGGAAACAATAATAGGACAAATTATTTCCTGGGCAGGTGGATTTCTGCATTTATAATCCTGGGGATGAACTGTTCGGAGGTGCTGCCGAAGAGGAGCTGGTGCAGACAGTGACTGTAAGAACGAATATGCCATGGTGCTTCCCTAGAAATTAAGCTCTGAGAGGGCTATGCCCTTGGAGGCTGAGGATGGCACCCTATGAATTCAGCAGCAACCCCATTCCCTCCTGCACAGGGTGCTCCTTCAAAGCAGAAGAGACTGGTCAGAGCGTGGTGGCCTTTTTTTTTTGTACAAAGTAGCCAGGGATTACAGCTAGGTGGCTGTTTTCAAAGCTTAATTTAAAAGAGTTGTTTTTTTCTTTTTTTTATTTTGTTTTGTTTTGTTTTTGGCATATGATTTCATAAAGCACAAGAGAGACCTTCCCTAATAACACTGATCCTCAGGAAATGTGAGGATACGTGTGCTGTTTCCAGCAACCCAGGGTGCTGCAGGTGTGGAGAGTGATTAGGATGCTTCAGAGAGGAAGAAGGAGGGAGAGAAAAGCTTTTGGGATGAAGTGGTTGTCCTTCAGCTCATGAAAGCTCATTGCTCAGGGCTGCAACAAAGTAGCCAAGACCTCTGTCTTTCAGCATCATCAAACGAGAGAGGTCTTGGCTGGTTTTCCATCATGCGGGAGGTTGCGGTCTCTATTATTCCGTTGTCGAGGTTTGAAAGCCTGTGTGATGCCTTCCTGCGAAGTGACACCCTGTGCTGGGCAGAGCCGCTCCTCCGGGGAAGGACAGCTGTCGGTCATCACCACCCCTTCCCATGTCAGCCTGAGCAGGAGCCTCCTCGGCCATGCGGGGTCCCAACCCCAGGGCTGGCACCCACCTCTCAGGCAACCCCAAATCTCCTGTGCCAGACAAGGGACCTGCAGCCTGCTCTGAAGGGGAAAAGCAGAGTGTGGACACTGTGGGGTGAGCCCTTGGTAGTTGCATGGGGTGGCTGGTCTGGGGAGGGGATGCTGAAGCCATGCACCATCTCCTCCAGCCTTTCCAGGGCAGTGGAGGTGGAAAAATGGAGTGAGTGTGAGTGTGTGTGTGTGCAGGGTTGTGCATAGGTGTGTGTGGATGTCTGCGTGGGTGTAGGACGAAGCGTGTAAATGGAGGTAAAGAATGTGATGTGTATCTGAGAAAGGAGGCTGGGAAAGGAAAAATTACTAAGCCGCAGAACAGAACTCCTTTACCTGTTTTTCTCATAACACAGTATGAGGATGTTTCTGCTAAAGCAGCCTCCTTTCACAGCAGCTGCATTATGAAATGACTTCTTTTTAACAAATCCATCTGCCTGCTTTTTAATAAGCAGGGCTTTCCACCATTGTATATGTGCGAGGTCTGACCTTTTCATAGGAAAAAACATTCATAACCAAAACCTATAAATAGAAACCTTCAGACTGGAGCAGATAAAGATGTAGGTTATGTGACTTTTTTTTTTTTTTTTTTGAAAACATAATGTGGGAGGGAAAGGAGCAAGCTCTTTTAAAAAGTCATAAAGTTCTTTTATTGCCTTAAGCTTTCTTAATATTTACTGAAACACTTAAGGAAAGGTTTATAACAGTACGGCTTACAAGACAAACATCTGCCTCTAGGTAGGTATTTTTACAAAGGAAAAGAAAAAAAAAAGATTAGAAATATGTTTAGTTTAGGAAAAAGGGTACTTTCCCCAGCTATGAAACAAATAGTTTGTACAAGGTGTGTATTTCTAGGGTAAGTTAAGTTTTATATTTTTTTGTGTTCTGGTTCTGCAGACTCTCATATATACACGTAACTTCGCTCATGAGTATAGATCCTTAGCCTTCAAAGGGACTACTCATGTGAGAAAAGCTGATCATTCATTGTTTCCACTTCTAGCCATATTTGGTCTCATATTTTAAGCTCCAGCTGCTGGAGGCAGGTGATTACATGAGAATCTTAGCTTACTTTAAAAAAAAAAAAAAAAGCAAAAAAGTAAGTTACTAAATCTTGTGGTTGAAAAGAAAGCTTGAAAACATGTCCTCCACAGAGCTTCAGAACCAAAAGGCAAATAATGTGAAACCAATCTTCAGTCTAAATCTGCTAATCACACACATTTCTTGATCAGGAGCAACATTTGCTAAGTGTACAACAAAGGCGTTAGAAGAAGGAGAGTAGGAAACGATCAGTGCAATTGTGGCTTATCCGAGCCACGTCGGCAAATCACTGTTGCCACATGCAAAGACCCTCGGTGGAAGCCGGCTCACAAATGCTCTGAAGAGCTTCACTGAGCAAACTCCCAGGTAAGTCAGAGTGATTCAAGAGAAGGCTTTAGCTAAGCATGCATTTAGCTAATCTGCTGTATCCATGCCTCAGATTCTAGGATATGGGTGTCTTCTCAGATATTTAAGACAGCACAGAAAATAAATCAACGTGCTTGGCAGTGTCAGCATGGAAATAAAGATAAGCTGTTAGCTGCAGCCACTGAAGTGTGCAGTGGTAATACAATACTGGGAGTCTCTGTGCTGCTTTTTGATACACTTCAGCAGCATAAGAAACAATTACACTGATCCATATTTCATCAGGCATTGCACGCTGAGCATCTTTTATGACTACTGTGTAGCTTCTCAGGTGTTGGCTTCAGCTTCCTGAGAGAGGTATGTTTTTGCTGTTACTGCTCAATGCCAGGCTCCATCCTCCCAAGATGGGATGCCTCATCGCTGCTGCTCCACGGTACAGTGCGGTGACAGCCTTCACCTGAGCTGAACGCCTCCAGTGCCGTGACACCGCTCACGTGAGGAACAAAGCCAGACCAAATAATGGGGTTTGTCCAGCAGCCACAACAAGGAACTTTGTCTCTTTTCTGCTGCAAGGCGTTTGAGGCTGAGTTTGTGTCACCACTTCCCCGATACCTATAAATATTTTTTTCATATATAGAAAATGGGAAGCTACTTAGAGATCGTAGAAATGAGAGCGGGACGGTGATTTCTGCAGAGATGTCTGCATGTGCCACCGCAGCTCCGTGGGCACTAGCATGTGTCCGCTCTCACCGCACGTAGAGTTTGCTTTAGCTTCGCTTCTCCCAGGTGATGGCCTGCTGGCCAAAAGCCTCCCAGGCAGGAATGTTTAAAATGTTTTTCAGAAGCTGCAATTGCTGCAGAGATGTCAAGACCCAAAAGTCATGCAAGTGAAACACATACCCAAGAGGCAGCCAAGGAAGATGTCATGAATTCTGCGTGGGTGGTTTGAAGAGAGGGGAACCCCACCATCTGCATGCAGAGAAGTGGGGCATGGATGGTGCTCAGCACCCGCTGCATAGCTGCTCTCCATCACTTGGGGTGAATGCTGGAGTGGTGAAAGGGGAAGAGAGGCTGCCATTGGTAGAACTTGGACACTGCAATAAATGCCCATTTTAAAAGCAAGTACATTCTCCTTTCTGCAGCAGCACTTGAGGTGGTCATTAAGGTGAGACCTGGCCCTGTGGAAGCTGTTGGCAAAGTTCCCGTGGACTTTGTTCTGGTCCAAAGTCCACCTCCTGGGTTTGACTGCGGTCCAGCGGCTGCCTAAGCCTGAGGCTGGCCTCCTGCCCTCCACTGAGTTTCCTTCTACAGCGATGGAACGGGGCCCGGGTTGTATCTCACCAATAAAACAAATAGAACTAAATGATGCAAGGGTGTTTGAGTCGTGATTTTCATCAGCGTTTCCTTTTCACTGAGCTCAAAGTCTAGTTTGAATGCAGCCTACTATTTTAGTCTACAAGAAAAGGCTACACAGAAAATAGGTTTTGAATCAGATGCTTTACATAAACCATGGGTTTTACTAAAAACTGATCCATTCTTCTCTTTTTCGCTCCTACAATAGAGGCTCTGCAGGGAGGTATTAGGAGTTTCAGTACTTTCATCTTGTCTCAGAACATTTAAGGTGGCCAAAGGAGGTTATAATAATAATAATAGTAGTAATAATAATAATAAACATTGAAATCATTCATCACAACTGATTTATTGGAGGAATTTTGCCACACGTGGGTGTGATAAGTCATCCAGAAATAGGTCACAGTTTTCTGAAATGTATGTGAGGTTCAGGATTATTTGCCGAGTAATTTATAACAAACAAATCCCTCTCACTGTTAGTAGACAGCACTTTTATTTTGAGTTGTTTTGACTGAGCAGCACCATGGTTCACATGGTGAATATCTGTTTCTTGATTGGGAACTGGAGCAGGCACCTAAGTTCAACTGTGTGCTGGAGCACTCCTGATTGAAGCCAGCCATAAATGCACGTTCAGGTTCGGGAAGGCAGGGACGGTGATTTTGGTGACGAGTCCGTGTGCCAGCAACACACAGGCCCTTCGGCTGCAATGGGCTCGATGTTGAGCCTGGGGATGCCGTGGCAGGGAACGAGAGCATCCTTTTAACTGCCCACCCTGAGATTCAGGTGGGGTGGGGAGGCTGTCCCGAAACAGCCATGTGAGCAGTGAACCTGAGGGCTGTGTGAAGATGAAACGGACCTCTTCTTCTTCTGTTGGGACAAAGCAAACTATGGTCTCCCTTCGCTTTGTCCCCAGCCTGGCTTGGTGCTGGCTGATGCACTTGGCTTTTTACAGCCCCTCTGACTGCAGCCCCTTGGGTACCGCTGCAAAGCCAGGCAGAGAGGAGGCTGGAACCCATGGTGCCTCCCACGCCACCAGCTTTCTGTCCACATGGCTGGGGGTTAGATATGGCTGAGAGCACCTGGAAAAGCTCCTGCACCTCCTGTGGACTGGGCTGCCGAGGGGTAAGCCCTCACCCTGCGCTGCCCCGCCTCAGCATCAGCTGGGAGAGTTTGGGCTCCTCTCCTTGTAAAGGAGCTGGAAATCTGAACTCTGTGTCAAGCACGCAGCCACTCACAGATGGTGTGGAGAACTTGTGAATAGACTTTGGATTGTCTTCCTCTACAGAATGAGTTTTCAGAGCAGCTGAGATCAACCTACTTGCAACAGTTCATTTTGTTCCAGGGCTTCCAGGGCTTGTGCTGGTGGTGGTGATGAGAAGACTGTAAGAGGACCCTCTGAGGCAGTTCAAGTTAGACTCAAGCCGAGAGAATTCAGTTGGAAACCCTTCAAGGTGCGTGGCAAATAACATGAAATAGCAGCAAATGGAAGATCAAAGAAGTTTGTCATGGCCATTACAACTCGCATTTTTGTCAGAGTTGAATCATCTGTCCTACTACTTTCTTTTGAACTCATCCCACAGTAGGAGGCAAAGAGATGCTTGCTGATCTGGACCTCAACATTTACTGTAAGCCTGTGCCTGTGTGTGGGAAAGCAGGAAACTTCCCTACTGTCCATGGAATTGTAATGCTATAGGGGTATTTATATGTGTGTGGCGTATTCCTTTATAAGACGGGGGTTATATTGCATTGAATAAAGCCATCACTACATCCACCCAAGAGAATCACTCTATCTGCCTATCACTCTAATGCTTGCTCTACCACTCTAACTGCAGTAGTTAAAGGAAAACACACTCTTGACCAACACACAAATGCAAAATATGGTGTAGACTCAGGTTTTTCTATGGTTCTGGCAGAACAAAGGTGAGTTAATTTGGTTGTAAACTAATTTGTGTGTGCATTAAAACTGCACAGCCTGAAAGTGTAAAAGAGCTTTGGGTTCACTCAGAATTAGCCTGAATAAATTCAGAAGGCCATATTTCTTTGCACAGCACATAATCATTTCCAAAGCATCTGCCATAAAAGGGGGTGATGGAAACATTTCCTAGTGGATAATTTCCTGCCTGTTTCTAACACTTTCATCTCAGGAAAACGAACCCAAAACTCATGGTTGCCAGTGTGAAAACTCCATTGATCTCAAAGGACTTTGGTTCAGCTCTGAAAGACATGAGAACAGAGTTTGTGTTGCTGGAGCTCAGGGCAGCACCGTCACTATTTCACATAGCACAGCGAGACCAATGCACAGCAGAGCTCCTTCCCGTGGACACCAGACTGTTCTCCCCATCCCTTTCTGATGCTCTCAGGAATGCAGCCAGTGGAGAGACACAAGCCAGGGTTGTAGAAATGGGTAGCAACATGGTCTGGAAAGTATCTCTGAAATTGAAATGGTTGGAGACTATAAGAATCATTTGTTGATCAGATGGTGTGAGAAGATGGGAAATCATGGGTTCAGGTGGATCTTACCCATGTTTCCCACTGTCCGCCCTCCCCTGTTCCACCTCAGCACATGACTGCGGGGTGAATGGGTCTCCAGGAAGGGACATAAGGATGTGTACTGAGTGTCTAGGGAAGCTTATCACCTTGTGTTCTGAATAAAAAAACCCTCTCACATCACAAAATACCTTCAGGTACCTTCAGGCCCACAGAAGCTGAGACAGCTGATTCAGTGGGTAGAAACCTGGTGTTAGCTGAGGAAGCTATTGCTGATTTGAGTCAAGAACAAGATCTTCAGTGAAATGAATTGATGTTTCAGTTCCGGATCTGGTGGGCAAATTAAAAAAAAAAAAAATGGGCTGCATAACTCAATGCTTGCTTTCAGGAAGCCGCACAGAACTGAAGCCGAGCATCAAGACTGACTCAACTCTTGCTCTTCGACAGGAGCCCCGTGCCCCAGCCCGCGGGAGGCAGGAGAGACAGGACCCTGCCTGGAGAGCCGGCAGCCCCCAGGGCTCGGGGCAGTTTGCTCCTGCCTGTCCCTCTGGGGAAAAGAGCAGCACCAGGGAAAGAAGTGAAGTGGAAAACACACCTCCGTCTCTGCGAGATTCCATTCTTCCCAAATTGTCCCAAATGATTCAGATATAAATATTATCATACCAGATCTTGCTGGTATTTTCATTCAAGTGTAGCACACAAGGGAATTTCAGCTAACCCTTCAGTGGCCAGAAGACGTAGGGTGGTGTAATTCATTGCACATCTCAGGAAAGTCACATTCATGAGAGCTTGCACACCAGAATCGCTGTGTCTCTTGCCAGTTATACCAATGTTTCTCTGGTACCATCTGAGGAACCATAAGCAGCTTTCAAAAGCTTTAGAAGTTCCCACCTGACCCCTGTGAGACAAGTAAGAAATCATCTCTTTTGTCAAACGGGGAGAAGGAGACACTGGAAATGAAAAGCTTGAATTTAGGCACCTGGTGGTGGAGCAGTGGGGAGCAGGCGGGAGCTCCTGGCTGCCAGGAGCGTGGCCTTCCTGAGAAGGCAGTCAACAGGACAAGTCGCAGGAACAATGAGCTAAGCGCCACAATGGAAACAAACACCCTTTTTTAGGCACTCTGCACTACGCTGCTGCTACTTTTATCCCACCACTCATTTGGGAAGAAAGCAGAGCAGCAAAACAAGGTGCACACACAAAGTCTGAGCTCACAGAATTTAGTAGCCTGCAAACTAGTTGTTAAATTATTTCATTTATTGGTTTGGGATTGTGGCGTTCTTCTGTGATTTTAGACTGGATCTGGCCAGGTGGATCCTTAGGGCAGAACCTGAAGGATCTGTAGGGAGACCAATGTCCACAAATGGATGCTGACTTCCGGAGATCTGAAGCCAGTGTTTCCACTGCTCAAGTTTTCCATGAAGGCTCTTGATCTGCTTTACAGATAAACAATTACACACGTGCACATGAAACCCCCTGGCAAAAACAATGGTTGTTTTGCATGCCAAATGTGTCAGTTGCATTTCTCTTTACAACTGAATACATTCTCGAGTCATGAATGCACAAAAAGCCTGGTGCATGTTTAAATTTAGGGCATTCATTTTGCATTCCAGTATAGAGGGAACCCCACAGTCTCAAACCTCAGAAAAAGCCTCTCCAGCTCTGCTTTATGGACAATTTCATTCTGTTTGTGTTTCCAGATCCTACTTCAAAGTGCAGGTGCATTTCAGGTAAATAATGACAGCTTCAGAACAAGTTTTCCTTGTAACACAAATCATCTCACTAATGAAATCAGGGGAAAAAAAATCAGAACAACTTGATATCCACCTGCATTTAAATCGAACCCTTCTATTTATATAGCGGAAAGAGGGACCTGATTCTGCTCCCAATCAAATCAGAGATTGAAAGTCATGCTGACTCAAACGGGAATGGGGCCAGCCCTGCAATCCCGCTTGTGACCATTGCCTGAACCTGGATGAGGATGCCCTGATCCTCGCAGTGCACAGCAGAGAACGTGCCTGTGGGTGCAGCAGCAAACAATGGGGTCAGGTTCAGAAGAATATGAGGCACCTTCCCTCAGCACAGAGAACAGTTTCTATAGTTTCCACATTTCCTTCCTGCTAATGTCAATCATGCACAGGAGAAAACAATGAAGAAACACCAACGCCACATGGAATAAAGCAATGGGAACCCAAGAATGAGGCACATGCTAAAAAAAAAAAAAAAAAAGTCTTCACATCCAAGGCTGAAAGTATCGACTGTCTGGACTCTGCCAAATAAATCAGGCTAGCCCTGGGGACTTGGATCTATACCTGCACTTACCTCTTCACCTCAAACCTCAAGAGCAAGCTTTGCTCTTGGTTTGGAAGACTGCAGGTGGGCGGATGGCGTGGCTCTTGGTTGCCTCCTCTCCACCACTGAACAACTTGCCTTACTGGAGCTCCGCACCCGGCTTGCAGCCGCTGCTTCTCCCAGGTCCCATCATCCTTCCCAAAGGCTCTGCAAGTGGGAAGAAGTGGACTGAGATGTCCGCTTGGCTTGTCAACTGAGAAGAGCAGACTGCACTTGAACCTGGAAATTTACAGGAATGCAGAGCAGCCGTGTTGCTAAGCCAGCTGCAAACCTGCTTTGCTCGGGGCTCTTCCCTTTGTAGGGTTGAAGGAATGAGGCACGTGCTGCCAAGTAGGACATCAGTACTGCAAGTAAATGGAAAGTCCTTATCCCACCAACAATCTTGACCTGGTAACGGGCAGGCAGCTAGTGTAACAAGAAAGCTCAGTTCCTTCCTACTCGCAGGAAGGGGAGGCGGTAGGACACAGGTTATAATTAGAGCCACCCACAGCAATTTTGGGGAAGCTTCAGCACATGGATCAGGATCTTCTTGTAAGCACTGCCAGTTCGCCATCTGCTTAGACTGGGCCAGTCCAGAACCCCAGTGGCAAGCACCCGCAGACACAGCTCCTGCTTGCCTGCAGCATCTTAGCGGTGCTTTAAACCACCTCAGAGCCTGCAGGGGAAAGCACACAGCAACGGGAATTTCTCTGCACCCTTACACAGTGTCCTGCTAATTTAAAGGATTTGCTTCAGCTTTGGAGACAAGCTAGCACTGGAGCACTCGCTCCTTCCTTTCCAAAGGATTATAAAATGTCAGAGATTCATGCAAACTGTCTCTCACCAGTACAGTTTCCTGCAGCTGGAAAAACACCAGTCCTGCCAAGAGCTGTGTGCCGCCATGGGTGCAGCACGTTTCACACTGTGGCCACCTCTTCCCTGCGCAAAGCCTCACAACTCTCCCCATGCACAAGCAGCCCCACGGAGCATGGCGAGAGGCACGTGAGATGCCCATGCCTGGACCGAGGCACTCGGGAGCCTCCCCAGCTCTCCATCCAGCTGCTGCAGATGCTGAGAGCAAGCCCTGGCCCACGCCGTGCTAGCAACGCCTCGGAGAGGCCTCCTTATAGCCTTGGAGCTTGGCAAAGGGGCTGGTGTGATCCTCGTGGCACATGGGCCTTGCACCCTCATGGGCTGAGACATGAGCATCTCTGCTTTGGTCCTAACTCTTGTGGTGCTAATTCACAGCACAGATTAAAACCTGGCGTGCGAGCACTCAGGCTGTCTAGGACAAGTGGGTGCGCAGCAGAGGCCGTGCTCCTTTAACTGTTAGATTTACTACTGCACTTCTCACCAAAATTCCAATTTTTGGTGCTTTCCCCCAGGCCCCTGCCCCGGTGCCCCTGGCCTTACTGTGAAAACCTCAGCTTCTGCTGTCCCTGCCTTTAACCACCTGAAATTCTGAGCCTCACTGCTCATAGAAGAAGGCTTGAAAATGTGAGCCCAGCACTCAGAGGAAACAATTCCAATCATTTTCTTTTTCCCTTACCACTGCAATTTATTTAAAGAGGGACTCTGGGGCCTCACACAGGAGTTTCGGGTACTGCTCAGCCCGGAGAGAGCAATCGCGACGCCACTGCTGCCGCCCGGCCGCCCCGGGAAGCGCGGCGATAACTGCTGTGTGCTGGCCAGCCTGCTCCGCGGGCTCTCTTTCAGGTAGATGGAAAACAATTACGTGGGTTATGAATGGCAGCGTGTCTGCAGGGGGGTGGAGACGGGGCGAAGGGGCCGTCTGTGTGTTTTATGAATGCTTTGAAATGTATTTGTGTGTTTCTGAGATGAACCTTAAAGAAAATACCTGAAAACTGGTTTTGCTTTTCCTAAAGCGTTGGCTCTTTCAGGCAGTGTCTTTGCCAAAAGTCATTAATCACGTCTTTATTAACATGGGCGGGGGAACAGTGACCTCAAAAAACCGAGGAAAACAACTAAAACTGCATTCATTTGAAGGACCGCTTTTTAAAATCTCTTCTAGCCAGCACATGCTACTGTTGATGTATATTTAAAATGCACAGAGTCTTTGGGGTACATTGGGGCTTCTGTACAGGACCAGGGCAGAACTTGACCCTGGAGCGTGTTTGACAACCTTATGTCCCCTGGAGTAGAAGAGGAGAAAGAAGGAGGTTTCTAAAAGGTCTTCACACTTTACTACTACATCTAAGAGTATCATGTGAGTGGGACAGGCTAAACTCACTGTCTCTTCTCTTCTGAAGCTTCAAAATTCACAAGTTCATGGATTTCGTGGTGTGCATGCTTTAAAACTAGAGGGAACATCACCATTACCCTGTGTGCAGGCCTGGGCCCAGTTCCTTCAGCCCTGCCAGCCGGTTTGCTCTGAAGTACCCAGCCCTGCTGTTAATGCCACAGGACAGAATCCACCACATCTCTCACTAACGTGCTAATTTTCTCAGCTGAAAATGCAGAGCCAGCTGAACGAGCAGCCGTGTTAGGTGGAAAAGGAGGAGGAAGGAGGCGATGACAGCACAGTTCCTTCACCAGGATCAGTGCCGCGGCCTGAGGCACTGCGGGACTGCGCAGCGCCAGGACATCTCTGCCCTTCAGAAGTGGCGTGGTGGGACTTACAACATACAACTTGCTGCCTCGGTAGGCAGCGAGGCTGCTGGGAGGGCAGGTGGGTTGGCCAAGGTGCAGGTGGGATGGGTGGGGTGCACCAGACCATCCAAAAAAAAAGGTCCACTCCACTTTTCCTCTGTGCCGGCGTGATTTGGAAGCCAGCTCTCCACCACGGGGTAAACACGGGGTGCTGCAGCAGGTTGCAGATGCTGGATGGACCCCAGGCTGGAAAACCAGGAGGGCTGTGAGTCAGGAGTGAGCCATGCACAGGAGCATGAGGAAGCCCTGCCCCAGGAGCAGGAGGACCAAGAAAGAGGCTGCAAGGCTGCTTTCACTGCCTGGCTGGGGTGCACACCATTGGGAGCACCGCTCGCGGGGTGGGCAAGGCAGAGGGTACAGCCCCCGTGTCCCTTCCTCACCCCTCCGTAACTTCCCCCTTGCTCCTGGTTCTCCACTCTGATCTGGTTCATCAGCTGGGTGGGAGCGCAGGGACTTTTGAGGGGATTTCTGGAGCCCGCCTCGGGACGCTTTGACTGTGGAGAGGGCTCTCGCCAGCAACGCGGGGAAAGGGCAGGTCCGCACCTTGGGCAGGATGCTAATTGGCGCATCGCGGTAGGCAGGCTGCAAACACAAACCCTGGAAGGCTGTTGCCACTGATAACACTCATCTGCTGTGGCATCATGTCCATTGACATAACCTTAATTAATGATATTACCAAGCTAATGAGTAGATAAACCACCGATCCCAAGTCCTGTTAAGAAATTGTGTTAAATACCAGTCACTAATCACTATGGAGAAACAGACAGTGGGCCAAAATGCACACCTGGAGTGAAGAGGTGTGGCTGCCGTGTTTTCTGGTGAAGTTGCGTTTGTTTACTCCAGGACTGGCTATGAACCGTCCTGATTAACGCATGGCGGGTGTGCGCTGGGCGGGAAGTTGTAAACAGCCTGAGCCTTATGTAATGGCATGGCTCTTGTGCAAGATCTGCCATCCAGATGGCAGCAGGATTGATGTCTGGGGAGATCAGCATCGTGCCAGCCTGGGGTGCAGATGCGCGTGGGAGTGCACCAACGCCAGGCTTGCTCTTCCCAGACCATGAACCGGTACACAGGGGCTCTCTGGCCACCTCATGCCCTGCGATGCTTCTCACGGTGGTGCTGGTCCATGTGCCTTTGGGAATCAGTGGACATCAGCAGCCACTCTTTGGTAGCTAAGTGCTTTCTGGGATGCTTAAAAGGGAAAGATTTACCAATTGTGGCTAGAAGACTTCCCGCTAGCGTTGAGATGGTGTAGATGTAACTTGTAAGACAGGGAAGGGACCTGTTTCACTGCGCTGACTTGATTCTTTGGCTGTTACTTTATTTCCTTGCTGTTGTTATTCTCATCCAGTGAAATTAAAAAGGCATGAATAGCCTATTTGGATCTGAATGTGTGAGTTCCTGCCCTGCAGAGCTTTCAGTAGAGATTAGATTTTACATGCCATTGTGTGGGGGAGATGTGCCATCAGGCAAAGCAGGAACAAATGCAGGCGGGGCGAGACTGGAGAGGCAGAAGCTGGTGCGCTTGCATGAAGCTGCCTGCTGCTCATCAGGGTGGTATCCCCATCTTACTGGTGTTTGCATGGGTATCTCAGAAAACATTTGCCAACTTCTTCACCTTTCTGCAGGATGTTCAGGTGCTGGAACGTCTGAGAAAAGGCAGCTACTTCTTCCATATGTTAGTCCTTTAAACCTTTTCCTAAATGGGCCTAGAATAAAACCTACGCATAAATACCTATCCCAAGCCTTGTGTGTTCCTGAGCGTGCAAGCAGACTAGCAGGGGGAGTCTGTCCCTTAAGAATAATCCTCCGCATCACTGGAGAGGTAGATACACACTCAGTCTGCTGGTATCCAAATAAAAGGTGAGGGATTCCAAGGATTTATATGCTCACATGATACTCAACACAGACATTGGGAGCAGACAAGCCTGGCACATTGCTCGTGCTACCAACTTTTCACCTATTTCAATTCTTTTACTCAAACTCTCTGACAGTGTTTCTATTCATTCAGGCTGTTTCCTGCTTGACAAAAAAAAGGTGTTTGTTTCCTGAGTGATCACAAAGCATGCATATATCAGAAAAAAAGAAAGGATCTATCTTCTTCTTATATCTCTATTATTTCTATTGTTCAGGTATGCCCCAGGTACTTTCCCAGACATGTTGCCTTCTGTTCTTAACATTGCCATCTGGGAATCAGATACTGTACATCATTTGTGGTGCTGTTCAGCAGGGATGGAATTAGTTATTGTGCCTCGCGGATAGTTGCGGCTGGATGCACACGGGTAGCTCAGAGAAGAGGGATGCCATCAGCTTTGGGGCTGCCACTCTCCAGCTCGGGGACGAGCTAGGGCTGTGTGTGCACAGCACGTCTTGGGAGACAAGCTGAAAAAGTTCCCCCGACACCTGCAAGGCTAGTGATGTCCACAGGGTCCAAACTGCTTCACCACCGGGAGGGTATTCGGTTGGATAACTTTGCACTGAACCCTCCTTGCAATCTGGCAATTTGCCTTTAATAAATGCTTGCTCTGTGGAAGTCCAAGGAAAAAAGAGGTGAGCCCCAAGCAGCAGCCACAGACCAAATCAGCCTAAATATCAAGGTAGATGGAGCTCGGTGCAGAAGCAGCTGCAGAACTGAGCTTTGTGGGTTGGACCCATCTCTCGAAGTTGATTCTGATCATTTCCTGATTTGGAGTCTTCTGCTCTGACCACAAACCCACCATATCCCTTCCTGTTTGGTGTATGTCTCTGTCTGGTCCTTTAACCAAACAACAGCTCAGTAAATGCCTACACATTCAAGAGGAGAGGTTGTTAAGTCCCACATTATCAGAAGAGTAGAAAAGGAAAATTAACAGGAACAAGCGCCAAATCAGAGCCAAAATGAAAGCCTGTGTGCTTGGACGCAGGCAGATGGTTGCTTAAGAAACATTTCTCCAGCATTCATTACAGATGTTTGTGAACACAAAAATCTAACCGAAGGGTGCAACAAGTTGTAAGTTTAGGTGGGTTACTCCAAAGTGAGCCGCTTCCAACTCTGGTAATTCCGTGAAGTTGTTACTCTCCATGCTTCAGTCTCCAAAGCGATGGAGCCTCTACGCCGCGCTGTTATATAAGCTCGGTAAGGGGAGCAGAGCGATACGCTGCTATCACGGTGGGGAGGATCTTGTGGGACACCAAGAAGTGAGCAAACTGTGACAGAGCCTGCATGTGCACAGTTTCTTCTTTAAAAATAAGATCGGCAGCCTCTTTTTTTTTTTTTTTCTTTAAGACACAGTGGCTATAAATGGCCTTTCAAAAATAAATCGAGCCTGAGGCTGGGTCTGAAAGCGCTTAACAAGGGGTAAAAGTGGTTAAAAAAGGAAAAAGAAAAATTCCCATGCTATACCTAGTGCAGACCCCCCCACCTCCGCACATAAACAGCAGCTGCATCTCGCTGGAGCATTTCCGCCCATTTCAGACCTTTACCTGGCTCACTTAGGACAGATGATGGGAGAACGGAGCACGGCATCTTCCAATTCACAAGGGCGCAACAAGGTTTTAAAACGAAGCTATACTACACAATAGCATGAAGCCAGTTGTGCACAGCATGGTAGAAAAGCTGCCGGGGAACTGAACAGAATGGAGTTAAAAGCTGTGACTATTATTCATAGCAGTCAGCTCACCCTTTTTACATCAAAATCAAGCTTTTCAAACAAATCTAATTATGTTCTTTGGAGAGGTTAAAAGTTGGGTTGGGAAAAGCAGCTCTGTGGATGTGATAGATTTTGGCAAGGTGGTTGACTTAGCACATTCTTGTAACAAATAAGAATATACGACATCAATAGCATGCACTTCACGTGGTTCAGGGACCACTGAGATTAAAGATCTTCCAAATGAGCAGTCCCTGGAGAGATACTCAGGGCAAGTCCCCAGAGGAGAGCCTCAGGGACTGATAGGGTATCCGACAATTTTCAAAGCTTTTATCGGCGATCTGGAAGGCGATCCACAATGAGGGCTGCAAGTGACCTGTCACTTGCAAAACCTGCAAGTGACACCAGGCAGGTGGAGCAGCAGCTAATGAAGATGCCAGGGCAGTGGTGTGGAGAGATCCGTCTCACCGGGCAGTGTGACAGCCCCATGTGGAGAAGCAAGGGACGCAGTCAACCCACTCAGAGGACAATCCGTATCCCGGAAAGCAAAGCTGAGATTTGGGAAAGGATGCCGAGGTCACAGTGTACAAGCAGCCTAACCTGTGTTTCCAGCATGATGTTGTGGCTGAGGGGCCTCCCAGGAGTTCTGGATGGATGACCAGAACAGCTGTCAACTGCAGCATGGACCAGTTCTGCTTCCAGCTACAGTCTTAACCGGACAAATATTTTCCCCATTATTGTTGGTCTTTGCATTTTGAAAAGGAAGCTGAGAGACTTGAAGAGTTCAGTCTGCTAAATTTGTTCAAAAGCAAACTGAGAGGTGATGTCATGATAGTGTGTAAGCACCCTGAGGAAGAAATGTTGGTAGGAAAGGGGTCTTTAGCCCCAGGAAGGAGCCAATACATACTACTCTGTAATTTCAAGTAAGAAAGTAGAATGCATTTTATCAGTGAAGATGCTTAATCTTTGGGATGAACTCCAGTGCCAAGATAGGATTCACATTTCCCAATGCCTTCAAATCCAAGCTGGCTGCCTCCTGGGAGGCCTGATTTAGATCAAGTTGTACTTTGCCAAACATGAGTTAAAACAGAGGTGAGGGAGTGGTAGCTGGGGATACCTGAAGTGCCGGGGATCAGGTGGGAGTCTCCAGCCCTCCCTCATGACCATGAATTCTGGAACCAAGAGCTACATAGCTGAGGAAGAAGAATATAATTTAGAATATAGTTTAGATGTGATGCCTCTTTGAAGGTATAAGAGGGTGAAAAAGCCAACAAAAAAGCCTTGAGTTCTTGGTAACCCCTCCCAAGCTAATAAACATAAAAAAAAAAAAAAAAAAAGCCTCTGTCTTTTCTCTTTTTTGCCTTGCCAATACTTTAAGTGAAATAACTCAATTATTTTAAAGAAGGTAATTTTTGGTAGTGATCTTTTCAGCACACTGGCAAGTTGTTCCTGTTTTGGTTTTGTTTGTTTTCATGAACAACTACAGTTGGATTTTCCACTTTTTCCACTCTTTGTTTCTGAGCATGTGTTTAGGACTTGCTGAGAACAAGTTAAACGCAACAAATGAGTTTTGGACAGAGCTTTGAAAGAGATTAATTTTGTGGTCATTTGTTCTCCTCTCTTGGGAAGCAAGTCTCATATTCCGGCACAGCTTTCTGAGAAAGTTTTGTCTTCATGCTAACTGGCATCCTTGCTTAGGTATGCTTGCAAGGCATTAAGCTGAGGACCAAGGGCTCAATACTGGAAGACAGTGACATGTACTTACTCTTAGCATTGCTTGGGGGTCAGTTCATATGTTGATGCACCAGTAGAGATGGACTTGGATGATACTGGCCCCAAAAATACTTACCAGAATGTCACAGCAACACAGTGGCAAACCTGGTATTAGCTCCCAAGACACGTCATCTGTGGCAAGCCAAGAATGAACAGGGCAGGTGGTAAATCCAGAAGATCCAACAGGAAGGTTATAAGTTTTGGAATTAAAGAAAGAAGAACGGCTAAAGAATAGAGCAGAAATATTGCTGCTGAAGGAAATAATTCATATAACGTTGATCATCTCATCCCCATATGCTTGTAATAATTTTGACAAGCATTTCATTTTATCCATTATCGTTAGGAAAATTATTCCTTTAAGGGCAAAATTTAACTGCATTTTTCAGGTCAGCTTGATTCTGGGAATCATTCTCACTTGCCTGTGGTTTTCACTATCAGGCCAAACTTTATCCCTGGTGTATTTGTCTTGACTCAGTGGAGTTATGTTGAATAGCAACTTGGCCTTAGGGCCTTTAGTCATATTGCCAATGGGTTTCTTTAAAGGGATATTTCCCTACTTTGAATGCAGTGATTCCGGGCAGTGATTTTCATTTTGCAATCTGGAAGCACTCCTGCATATCTTAAGGAAGTTTTAGTAATTCTGGTACTGAAGAAACCTTCTTTGGCAATAGATGACATGCCTCATTTCCATCCTGTTTGAGGCAGGTGTGTGCATGTGCATCGGCTCGTCTGTGGATGGCAGTCTAGAGAGCCAGGTGCCTTCCATCAGCAGAAAGGTCTGCGGAAGAGTCATAGGAAGGGACAAGAAATACATAATAGTCCCACAAAAGCATAACATATGCCATTCATGTGTTTCTGATTGACAGAGCATCATCTTATCTTCCCCTGAAACCTCTGCTCCCAATCCTCCAGGTGTGTGTGCATGTTAGGGGGGAATCCAGTAACCTGATTTTGTCAGAAAGCTAATAAGAGGGATTGTTTAGATTCCAGCACCATGGGGAGCAGCTCCTGGTAAGAGCCCTTTGCTTGGAGTCAGGACAAAAGACTAACTGAAGACCCAAGAGGCGAAGCATGGGCCCTTTTGCACCCCCTGCGCCAGACCTCAGCGGCTGGGAGATGCCGCTTGCAAGCGGGTACGCGACCTGTGCCCCTGCACAGACTGCTGCTCTCAGGGGCCGACAAACCCCGCAGGAGAGGTCGGCACAGGGGAGGTCTCACCACAGAGCTTTCTCTGCATTGAGAGACGCTTTGTATCTCATGAGGTCCTGGGTCAAAAGGAAGGGCTACAAACTGATGGGTGCAGGATGGTGGCAGGACGGTATCACACTTGCTGAGATGGGTTAACAGCACGCTCCCTGAGCTGAATGTCTCGAAAGTTGCCTGTTTCAGCTCGCTTTGGCAGCCAGGCTGCTCTCTGAGTGCTCTAAATCACAGCAAAAATTCGTGAAAGCAAATTCAAACCTCTTGGTCTCACCTCATGCAAGATGTGAAACCTAATAATGAACCTGAGTGTAACCGGCCTCCTTGCTGAGCAGCTGAGCAACACATGAGACCGATACTGCAGTTCTCAGAGAGATCTGTCCCTGGGACAGAAAAGACCTGAGAGAGCCCAGGGCTAGGTACGGACAGGCTGGGAAGCACTATGCAAAAGAGCAGCACAGTGATGTACTTGGGAGCTTCTAAACCGAAAAATCTTCTTGTAGAGATTGATGATGGGCATGTCATTGAAAAAGAAATTCTGCTTTGCTGTGGTGAGAACCTATGCTCTTGCTACTAGCACATCTGGTCAGAAGAGAGAGGAGACTGTAAATCTTGATGGCTTGGTACGATCGGACAAGACAGAGTCTGAACTCTAGCTCGTTGTTCTAGGGTGCTCCAGCATATGAATGTGCACCAGAGGAGAACATGGTGTGGGGAAACAGGGCTTAGGCAAGCTGTTTCTGTCCTTCTGCAGCCACCGTCGGCTTTGTACAACTATCGCAGTGATCCAGCAGCCTGTGAAGCATAAAACTATCTGAATGCAAATGGGATCCGAGCAGCATCAGATAACTGATCTCTTTACCTTGCGAGAAGATGGCTGATGTGATTTCTGTGTAACACAGCTGATGCACAGAGCTGGTTGCTGATCCGATCATCAGCTCTGAGATCTGAGCTCTCCCCCATTCTGCCATCTCCATGTGCCTTCCTTGATGACCAGCTGCCAAAACTCTTGACATTAGCAAACTAAAGGCAAGTGACACGGTTGCCAAATGCCACTCATTGCTCCATCTCCATCCCAAGGAGACCAACTCTGAAGGTGGTTCTGGTAAGGAATGGTGGGAACACCTTAAAGGGTTGGGGTGTGCATCATCTAGAGCAGCAAATGGCTGACTCAGAGAGCAGAAACCATTTGCTGTGGTATCTGGAGAGATCTGAACAGCTGCAAAATCCCAGTACTGAGATCTTGGTAAAGTTGCAGTTGCGATGGGCTGGGCATATTGCCAGGGTGGAAGATTCCAGGATCTGCAGCCTCATGGGAACACCTAGCAGCCAGCATGAGCTTTATAAAGACACCTGAAAATCCTCGCTTAAAGCTTGTCAGCTTAATGTTAATAACTGGGAGGGAAAGGGCTTGGAGCCACTGCGGTGCATCCTGAGAGGTGAAGCACAAAGCCAAAATGGAGAAGAGAGATGAGGGAAGTCGGAGAAAATCTGTCACCCCATTTAAAATGCATACTTTCGGCTACAAATCTACTTTCTCCCCACAGACCGGCCTGTTTCTACAGGGTCATGCACACACGCAGAGCAAAAGAAAGTAAATATAGCTAAGGAGAGGGTCACTGCGAATTGCAGCAAACAACAATTCAATATTATGATTTTAATTAAGAAATCCATGGCACCCAATAAATTTAAGGTTTGGCACAGTGTCCAATAGCCATAAATAAACTGATCTGCTAATGACAGCCCATTCCATCTCATTTTCCCTGATGTTTTCCATGGCATCATTCCTCACCAAGGAAATCATGGCTGAATCACAACTTTTCTTTTAATCTCCTCTTAATCTACACCACTATTAGGTGCTACACTTCTTCCTTGACACCACCGTATTTGAATGGCCTCTAAATAAGGCCTGCTCCAAAGCCGGCGAGGCTGTACCACATGCATGCCTCCTGCAGGCTGAGCCCGGAGAAGGCTGTAGAGGACGCCTTGGCTGCCCTCAGTCACTTACACATAATCAGCACTGGGTAACTCGGAGCCAGAACCACCCTCGTGGCCCTGGCAGATTTTGCATTTGCGACTCAGTCAGCTCTGCAGGTCTGACATGTCGTGACAGAGGCATTTCTCCACGCAGCTCATTTTGACCTGAGCTAATGGGGATTAACCAACCCACGGCAGCAAGTCGGCTGCTGCTGGTCTAGGGAGGGCGTCTCAGGTTCTCTCCTTAACAAGCTTCACATTTGGCATTCGTTAACTGAAGGAGAGTTCGGCATCACAAACGTCATGCCAGTGATATGGTCCTTATCTGACAGATGGAGCCCAAGGAAAGCTGTTTGCAATGACCCAGCGTGGTTTGCTGCTTACCTGGCAAGACACCAGCGAGTTGCTTGTCCCCTGCACCGAGAAGTCACTAAGCGGATGCTCGTGTTTCCCAAATGAAATTTCTTTGCTTTTTTAAAATGAAGTCAGGTTTTCCAACAGACCAAAAGCACTTCGGAGGGCCTTTGAGTCCTCTGCTGCATGCCAGATTTCTGCAGGGACCCTCTTTCTGCAGGGGTTGTCCCCACTGTGCTGCTCAGAGAAGGCATGGACTTGCATGGGATTTAGTGTCACCCTGATGGAGCGTCAGGAGATGATTAACCCTTTTGTCACCACTAAACCACAAGTGGAACATCTTTTTCTCAGTCATTATGTTTTTGCATACTGGAATTATGTGCATTTAACAAGGAAGTTTTCCAGCAGGGTGCACATCCTTGAGTCTTCCAATAGAATGAGCTTTTTGAGTGTCCATAATCACAGAGCGTTTGACAAACCACAAAAGAAGACTCCTTAATTTTAACTTCTTTTGGCCTAAGTTGTGCAGGATCTGAAGTCAGGATTTGAGACATGCACAGAACTACTTTGCCATTACCTTAAAATCCCATTCTGGGGGGAGCTTTGCCATTCGGTGTTGCTACATCTGCTTCATTTCTCTTTAGGTTTCCACCTCAAATTTCTTCCTATTCTGTCCTGTTTTCTTATGCAACTTTATAGGCTGTGGTAGGTGGAGATAAGGAGACCAAGTCCTGAAACGATCTGCCTGCTTTTGTTTTGCAACCTCAGTGACAGCAAATATTAATGTGCACGCATTCACCACCCGACTTGTCTGACCACTCTGCATGGACACTTTGGTGACAAGCGAAAACCTTCCATGTGCTGACTGATCCCCAAATACTGTGTAAATACAGCTTATACAGTTGTGAGCCCCCAGACTTGCTCTCTTCGTTGCACCCCTTGCACAGCTTAGGTTTTGGATCGAGGGTGTTCCACGTCCAGCGTTTCTCTTGTGCCAGACCCTTCCTGGACTGTGTTTCTATTACACAACTGTGCCCTGTGACTGAGGCAGGGATTAAAGGTGTCCAAATGATTAGGAAATCAGAGCACTGAAAGGTCAGGGATCTTTTTATTTTCTCTTGGCTTTGGTAGGTGGTTGCTGAAAAATCACAAACGTTCTTCAAAAACAAGGGGTAGCGAGGTGCGGCTTTCCAGAGAAGTTGTTGGCATTCGTGTCCCTGCGCAAACTATTTACAAGTATGGCAAAGCATTACTAATCTCTGAGCTATTTAGAAAGGAAGTACCTCTAGGATCTCCTCATTTGTCTCCCCTGTTTCTTAAACACCACTGAGTCATGCTGAATCTCCTCCCCTCCTGCAAAAAATGCTTTGCAGAGCTCCCTGAAGAAGGAAAAATGTCCCCGGACCAGTGAAAACCAGCAGTCCCAAGTGGGTGGGTCTCCTCCTGGAAGCTCATGACCTAGTAACTGGGTAAAAAAGCCTGTAGAGCCTGGAAAGGAGAGGTCAGCCTAGAGGCTGCTGAGGTTCAGAAGCTCTTGAGGCCCATGGGAGGAACTCTCTTATCAGAGTCTTGAGTCCAGCTGCAGCCCATCTGGACTTGATGCTTCTCAAAGTTCGTGCATGTTTGGATTGAAACTTCTGATTCAGACTTATCTTTGATTTCAGACAGCCCTTTGGAAGACGGGGTTGCCAGTTGGCTTTGCAAGGCCTTGCTGGATGTCCAGTTATGTCTGAGCTTTCTGTTTCCTTCCCCTCCGCTCCAGTATGCATGTCTGCATTTGGCTTCCAGTTCAAACTTAGCCCCAGATGTATTATACTGCTGCTCCATTCCTGGGATCCTGTCGCAAATGGCAAGAAGTTATGAACAGGATTCCCAAAGGAAGCCACACTGAAGAAAGAGCTGAGAGAGAGGGAAACCTCACCATTGCTGTTTAACTTTTACTGAGCTCATACTTCTTGCATTGCTTGAGTTTCAGAGAAAAAGGAAATGTGTACGAAGGCTTCCTTGAACAACAGGAGGATGGTGGCACAGGCAGTGAAGGGTGAAAAGAAGAAGTAGGCACTGTGGGAGAAGTGGCGAAGACGAGGTGGGTGAAGGAGGTGCTCCAGCACTGGATTTGTGTGCACCAAGAGCAGCAAGCAGCAAGGACAGAACAGCCATTGAAACTGATGGGTTAGGTAGTGCTCGAAGAACAGATGTGAAATGGAAGATGGCATTTGTGAAGAAAAGAATAAAAAGGATTTTCTCAAAGTAAGATCATTCTGAAGTGTAAACACTAAGGAATGGTGTCCCTGCTTCCAAATACAACCCAGTAGGTAGCAGAGCAGCTAGAAAGCCAGAGCTCCTGAGCACTGACCCTGGTCTGCTACCAACTCCTCAACCAGAGTGCCTACTAATTGCAAGTGCTGCAGGCAGCTTTCAAAAGCTAATATAAAAACACAGACCAGGGTGCTCAGAACCATGGGGAAGCAAGTCAGGATTGACTCAAGGGGATCTGAGAGCATTCAGTGCTTAATATCTCTGGCCAGCTTCTGCCCATCTGAGAAATGGAGCATGTCTCATCTGCCACAGACAATGCTGGGAGGTTAATAGTGATATTTCATGTCCAAGGTCCTCTGACAGAAAGCTGCCACGTAACACAACGCATTATTCTACCCTAAAGCCAAAGTCTCCTCCACCCAAATAAATATGTATTTGTGTTGCCTGCCTCCCATATTTAATCTACCAGCAATTCTTACAAAAAAAAAAACAACAACAAAAAAAAACAATAAATAGAAATCTCTGGCCATACAAGTGTGCCAAGAACTTGGCTAATCAGTAGGATTCTAGTATGTCGCTACAGATTTTGGCAGCCTTGTGTCAAGAAAATGATGCAACCCTGTTCCTGGGAACCAGAGTGATGGAAAGCACTTCCAGCTGATTCGGATTGTTTATTCTAGGTGAAAGTTTGCAACATATCCATTTGGTTTCTCCACCGTGAGCTTTGCCAGGCCTTCTTCCCAGGCAATGAACACTTTGTCATTCCTGTGCTTGATCTCCTATTTACAGGCTTAGTTGCTACACTGCTTTTATTACTCTGGAAGGCATACACTTGGTCAAGAATGGGTGGATTTCATCTTGCAAGAGCTGCAACACTTTCATCTCCTGCTGACTTCAGCCAGGCTGCAGGACCAAACACCTATCAGCATGAGCAAAGGATTTATGGTCTCAAAGAAGGACAGATTATGTCAGAAGAATGGCCAGAGTCTGGGCAGGAATTCATTAATCATTATTATTACATTTCTATGCAAGTATTTAACCTGTTAGTGCTTTCACGGAACAAGGAAATACACAGAAAATGCTCCTTGCATGGTTCTAGAGTGCAGTGCTGCCTGGCATGTGGCGTTAGGCAGTACCTGCAGCCTTGCAGAGATTTGGCCTGGAGAGACGAGAACCTTGGTAAGAATGACGATGCAACTGTACGCAGGGATTCCTTCCTCAGCATGAACTGGACCTGTGCGGGGGCTGAAAGTGTACTTCCAGGAACATATTGCTCTGTTTTCGGCCTAAAACAACTATTTCCTCATTCTCTTTGTTCCCCTCTGTCATTTCTTCTTTCTGCAGTACTATAACCAAGTTCCACTTTGAAATGAATCACTGTTCAAATGCTCATTAAATTAAGGAACTGACCATTCTGGTAAGACTCATGCTGACTAATTGCAGGTGCTGTTTAAATTTCCCCAATAAAACTTCTACAAAATCAAAGCCATTCCTAGCTGCCATTCAGATTCTGGGTATCTGAGGAGCTTAGCAATTCTAGTTAGGGTGGATTTCTAAAGGGAAATCTCTCACAATAAATGTCCTAGTCCTTTGTGATCTGGCTGAGAATTTGACCTTATTTTTCCTAATTTGGTAGGGTCATTGCTGGACAGGTTCCTAATGCTAGATCTTCTGACCATTTTGCAGGCTGAGCCACTGCTTAAAATACCAGTGTTTCTCAGAAGGAAGGAGTGCCAGCATCGCAGTGGCCAATATATGCACCTGGGCAAGTTTGTGGTATGGCCACTTTGTTAAAGAATCATGGTTAGGACTGAAGATGCTGAAGCTGGGACTCTTCCCCGAGCCAACATGTAATCCCTGATAATCCATGTGTCATTCCAAATTCCAGAATCATCTGATCTCTTTTACATTAATTGTGACCCAGAAAGTTTTCAGTTTTCCTTATTGCTTTTCCCCATTGTGCCCAAGAGGAAAATAATGCACCCAGAAATACTCCTCCAGAGCTCTGCATAGGTAGCATAAGTGAAGCCCCGATTTGATGCCACATTTTCTGGGCAAGTTGTGTAGCTGTGTGAAGGTTATGTTCCCCACCTGCGTGATGGGAGCAGCAATCTCTTTGTATGATGCTATCATTTGCTTCACTTTGGATGGAGGACTCTGGAGGATTCTCTGCCACTTACTAAAACTTTTCACAATGTGTATCACCGGAAGTCCTTAATCTCCAGGTCCTGCTTTTTAATAATAAACTAAATGTTTATTTTTACAGAGCTCATTTCCTAGACAGAGCACCAAGAAGATGTCATGAATACCTGTGTGCCATACTCACCTTCCTCATGGTACCCCGCATCCTGGGCACCAACCGATGGCAGGACAGCACCATCAGCCCCACTGAGGTGGGGGAAACAGCACGCTGCGCATGCTGCAATGAGGCAGATCCAGGCACTCCTGGCTCTCTAGCACCTGTGCCTCAATCACGAGGCCAAATGAATACTGTAGGGACCTGTATTTTACTGCCCCCTTCTTCTGCATTAATTAAAACACATCACTGCACACTTAAGCTATTTGAATGTTTTGGAACGAGCCTCGGGACAGCCAAGGGCATTCAAAGTGAAGGGAAGGCTGGCAGCTTGCCTTCGGCTCGCCGCCTTGCCTATCACCAGCACACGTCATGCATTACAAAGCCGTGAGATCTCTGCAGACCCAGCAACAACGTTATACAGGAGAGCGCAAGGCTGAAGTCAGAAATCCCTAGTCTTCCTGGGGCTCCATCACACGGACTGGCTGCCAACATCTCCACTGATCTTTTTTCTTTTTTTTTTTTTTAACACCTCTCATCTATGAAAGCTCATGGGAACTGCTACTGTAACAAGCACTCCGTCACCACAGTGGCTAATGGAAAGCCCTGCTAGACCTTGGAATTAGGGTATATGCCTTCCTCTTGGGGATTTTTTGGAGCTATCCAGGGCAAGAAAGAGAGAACTAACAGCAAGTCAAATAAAATTCAGGGCTCACAAAGACTATGTTTTACCCTTGAGGTCATATTGAAAGTCAGAGTATAAGTGAACTTTCCCCCGAAAGTCTGTTTGCCTTTCCATCACCTATCGGTTGGCTGCAGGAGGCTGCAGGAGAAGCCACCTCGGGTGACCTCCAAAGCTACTTGTGTGCTGTGGACTCCAGGCAGCAGACAGCTGACTACAGTCTAGAATGGAAATGAAGGACTAATTTGCCCAGGGACATTCCCTTTTGTATTTTAAAGTAATGCAAAGTGTCTTTTCACTTTCAGCTCTGGATTTCAGGCCTAAGATGAAGAGTCACCACCATTAGATCCACACCATCACAATTGTAACATCAAAACAAGCGCTGTATTAAAAATAAACACAGCCGGCATTCACTGGCATGATTAAAATGCATACATATGGGTGAGGTCATTGTAATAAAGGCCTTATGCACAAACATATGCATTTCTTACCATGGCCCTAGGCTCAGAGCAGGAACACTATGCATCCACAACTACCTGCTCTTGTGCAGTTGCATCAGCTCTGGCTTGCCAGCTGTTCAGAACATCTATCACAACTGTCCTTATCACATTCATGTGCATTGACCTCCCCTTAACCCTCGCAAAGTCTAGAAAAAAATCACATCCATGGCTTACCACATTAGCAGAACATCTCTGATCACCATCAGACCACCATGTCAGGGTCCTCCATCTCCTCTATCAATCTTGTAAAGACACATTCTGATGCTATTTGGAAATAATTCCATGACAATACTTCCTTTCTCCTATCTGTGTGCCTGGAAAAAGCTCCACCAGCCAAAGGAAAGTAAACTGAACTTTCCAGAATGACATGAAAAACTGCAAAGCCATTAATGTCCATCAACACACTAATGTAGATCTTCAGTATGTCACTGGAAAAAGAAACCAGGACTTCTAAAAAGTCCTGACCTTATGTACCCTCCTTATTTTGCATCAATGCTCCCATGCCTCCAATTATTATTGGCCAAGTCTCCACAAACCAGGTGAAACACCCCCTTCTCCTGCAAGCCCTTGTAGAGGGAAGCGAAGTTGGCATGAGTCCCACCAATGTTTCTCCTACATTTTGGGTACCTCCCCATGGGTGCTGCCACAGCCAGTTACCCCAGGCTGCAGCTCCCGGTGTTGATGCAGAGACGTCCAGACAGCACTCCAGAGAGATCTGCTCTTGGAAAGGTTTTAGAAGGATGTTCCCAACTGTCTCTTGGTCCTAGGCTTGCAGATACTGAGACTGCAGAGGCCCTGCCTGACTCCGGAGCAGCCCTGGGCCTGCAGCGACCATACCTGTGAACATGAGGATCCCAGTGCTCCCCAGTACTGCACAGAGGGATGCAACTGGGACGTTTGTCCTCAGACTGAGGTGACTGCTACAGCCTCAACAAATGATGATTTTGGTATTACTCATCTTATTGAAGTCTCTCATACGCAGAAGAAGCTCCAGCCTGCACCCTCTTCCCAGCAGGCAGAGACAGCCACTAGCTGCCTCAAAGGAAAAACTCTTCTTCCTGGACAGGGAAGAGTGAGGGTGGCAGTCAGTGTTGCTCAAGGTCCAGTGGAGTCTGTTTACTGACTTTGTTTGATTCTTGATACCTGAGAGCTCTTTGGAAACGTCTCTGCTTGTGACATTTCTGAAGAGATGTCCAGGAACATGCAGGAAAACAAAGCTGCCAATGGCTTTTGCAAAGTCCTGAACCACAGGATCAAGGAGGACAGTGTGAGGAGACAATGTTGTCTCCTCACAGGAGTCACAGAAGTCCCAAAAGACGCAAGAAGTACATCTACCCAAATGCTGAGTGAGCGTTTCCAAACACGACACGTGTCGTAACGACAGCCAAGCTCTGGGGCAAGAGGAGCGTGGCAGGGCAGCCCACTCGGGGGACACAACACAGGGATGCAAAACCCACATACCAGCTGAGAGCACAGAGGCACCTGAAGCATATGGGGAGGCCGTGTGACAAAATCAGGGGTGCGGGGAGCGTCACCACCAGCTCTCCCAGCGGCGCCGACCTTCCTCTCCTAGCCACCACTGGACTCTCACAGAAGACACCTTTGGTGACATCCAAAGGTGTGTGCCAGCTCCTGGCCTCCTCTGATTCCCGTGGTGCTGGCACCAATGGATCTTGGCCTAAAAAGTTTATCCAAACCTTGTCTGCACCCTTTAATCCTACAGACTCAGGCTTACCTTCTCTGCAGGACACACCTTCCTGCAGGATTTTTGCCGGTCTCTGCTACTGGATGAGCCATAAATTACCCCAGGAACAGCTTGCTTTGCTGATGTGTATTTTCAACCTCAATTTCATTTTAATATATGATAATATAGACGGTACTGTCCCCAGCCAGGATCCAGAAGGAGTGAGATGATTAAAAATAATTCATCTTACACTGAATTAAACAACTGAGAGCTGCAGGAACGGTCCCATTTGGGCTTAGTACAAATCATGGGTGACAATCTGGGTCAGTTTTTATTGGGCACGTACCTTTTTGCCAGCCCTAAATCTGCCAGCCATCAGATAGGTTTAATAGGAAGGGACAACAAGGAGACAAAAAAGGTCAGCCTCTACTGGGGAAGGTGGTGGAGGGGGAATGGGAGATGGGGCAGGGAAGACGGCACGTCCTGGCAGATGTGCCGGTGGTGATGCTTCCCCGGGACAGGCAGAAATACATCAGGTTCTTCGGAAAGCAAGCAGGCTGCACCTGGAGCCCATTCTGCTGTTTGCTGAGACTCAGCAGCCCAGACCACTTGTGGTTTCCTCTCTGAGCCTTGCTTCTGCCCACAGTGACATACAGAAAGTGAGGGAAGGGAGAGTAGACATGCCTGCTGCTTTCTGACCAGCCAAGGCACTGGGGCACAGGGCTGCTTTGCCCACCCTTTCGCTAGGAAAGCAGCAGCAGGTTCCCTTCCCAGCCCACCTTCACTGAGCCAGCAAACCCTCTCTCTGCTCCTGCCCTGTGCCAGAGGCCCATGCGTTGCATTCCCCTACCTTGGATTAAACCACCTCACTTCCCCCTCCCGGAAATAACATGAGCAAGAATAAGAATGACTCATCTGTGCGTATGAAGACATGCATACTCACACACACGAACACATCTTACATGTTGCGAGCCTGGGGCAAAAATTTCACCTACCTTTTGAGCTCTCTGGTTCACACAATTCTGTGAGGTTTAGTGAAATAAAGAAACCCAAAGTAAAAAATCAGAATGGTGCCAAAATAGTAAAGAAACAGCAAAAGTAAAAGTCAAATCCTGCTACCATGCCTCTAGCTTGAAAAGAAACCTTTCTCCCCAAGTCTGCTCTAGCATGCAGGTCCCGCACAGCCTCAGAGCAGAGTAGCTGCGTTTAGTGAGCAGGGAGCTGGTTTGCTCGAGGTCTTGTCCACTGATGACTGCTTCAAACACAGCTGTGCCAGGTAAAACCCAGCCACTGCTATTAGCCTGGGAGATGGGTAGATGGTTTCATTCCCTGTCTGAAAAACAGCTAATTTGGCATGGTTCCTGGCCAGTGGTACTGGTAATGGACAAGCACGCATGCCTGTGCCATCAGTTTGAGGCTAAGCGGAGACAGTCAGGCTTGAACCATTCCTGCAGCTTTATAAACTCATCCCCACCCATAACAGTCCCTGGAAAGATGCAACATCCTAACAAAAGGACCTTCAAGACCTTGTGAAACTTTGTAGTTTGGTCTGGCATTCCTTTGTCCCATTCTCCACCAGGCTGCACGAGATCTGGTGCTGAATGGCTGCACCAGGGACACAGAGGCACGTCCTTTAATAGCCATGGCTAAACATATCTGGAGCTCTAGATCCCCGTTTCCCATCACAGCCGAGGGCACATGCAGTCCCCAGCAGCAAGCAGTGGAAGGCAGCAGAGCTGGAACCTCAGCCACCAAAATGCGCCAGCCAACAGCACTGCTCTGCAGCGGGGAGTCCGGCCCTGCTGCCACCCCTGGTGTGTGGGATTGCACTGCTCCAGGCTCCCTCAGCCAGCACAGCCAGACATGATAATATGGTGGGTACTGAAAAAAGGGAGACCTTTTAATTATCCTGCCGGCAGAGCTGAGCTGGTGGATGGGTCGTGCTGCCCAGGTGTTTTGCAGCAGGGAAGGGAAATCAATTATTCACCACAGCGTTGTTGTGACCAGGCATGACAAACACCCTGAGGCGGCTGTGTCTGGTGCAAGAGTCATCAGGTGGCATAGCCTGGTAAGAACAGCTGCTCCCTTTCGCTTGGGTCAAAGCTCCTTTCGCCACAGCAGCCCCCACAGTCACTGTTTGTGCCCTGGCACCGTGACATGATGCATTTCATCAGCTATTGGGAGGATGCTAAGCTCAGTGACACTCATTCCAGCCAAGCTACCTTTCTCAATATAGAGCACAGTAATCACAGACATCAGCTGCATAGGATTAGGGTTGCCTTCCCCCTCCAGTGTGTTTTACCCTATATCTTTCTTGCTACCTATTCTCTGCACCTCTGTTTTTTCTTCGTTGGGATGGCTCTAGCTGGTTCTCTCAAGATGAGCTGGGTAAGTGTGTGAATGGCACGGCTGCAAAGGAAGGAAGTGGTGGTGCTGATTCAATAGAGTGTGCTTTTCCTTCTGAGTCAGTGCAGAAGAAGTGTCTCATTGGGCTCAGAAGGGATTAGAAAAAGAAGTCTGCACCGGGTATGTGTAGGCTTGTGTTTTAATCCCTGTGACCCAGAACGTGGAAAGATTGCATAGAAGGGATTTTAATTATCTTGAAAGTTACTGAAGTCCAATTAAAACTGTTGAGTCAGCATGGCAGGTCACCTATCCGCTGCATCATTCTGTGGGCCCTTTGTTGTGATATAGGGATATATATAACAACCACAGGGCATGAACCTGCTTCTAGAAAGCAGAATGTGTCAAGAAGTGGTATTGCTAAAGGCCAGGTACATGACATTATTGGATCACAGGCGTTCCTGCCAGTAACTCCAGCCTGGGCTCATGGAGAAGAATACAGCAGACAGCAGTCACAAGCAACTGGGGACCGGGGAGAAAATGTGAAGGGCAAAGAGATAAAGTGATCAAGCTAAACTTCCAAAATTTTCTGCAGTAGATCAGAAGCAGGAGGCCTGCAAGAAAATCTGAGGTTTGCTGGACCACTCAAGACAACTATTGAAGAAAAGGAAATCACACAGCAGATAAATTATGACTTCAATTCAGGCTTCACCCTGAAGGTTATCAGGGTGATACCTGGTTCCAGCAGGAAGAGGTGACTTGCTGGTATACTGACAACTAGAAGTAGAAATGTTGGAGACAAACTCAGAAGGAAAAAGTCACAGCATTCATACTGCCCTTGCAAAGGATTTGGTGGGAGCCTTAGAGTAAAGGAGACAAGATGTTTTAAAGATTTGCATGTATGCATTCAAATCAATTCCTATATCATGGGCTGGAAGGTAGCAAATGTTTTGATTCATATTTTTGTTTACAATCTTATTAAAAACATGAACCAACCTCCAATTTCAAAGTTTCATGCACATTTCTAGAGAACAGGCCCAAGCTGGAGGAAATCCGGGTAGTGTCCTCTTTCATGCTACTTTCTATTGAGCTCATTTCACCTCAAAGATTTGGGTGAGCCTGAACCCTAAACTGAAAGCAAAACCCAGGCGGGCATAAAGGTAAGGCAATGGAAAGTGATTGCCCAAGCCACTGTGAACTGAAACTGCCATGTTTTGCACAGTGCAGGTGTCAGAAACCCACTGACTTCACATTGCAGCATTCTGGTGTCGCAAAGGACTCTGGCTTCCAGCTCTGAAGCTGTTGTGAGCCGAACAAGACTTCCCTAAAACCTGCTGAAAGCTTCCCCTGCATCACAAACAGTGATGAGGAAGCCTGGATCCCAGCTGCTGGATGACTCCCAGGGATGTCAGTGCCACATACATGCGAGTGAGGGGGCTCTGATTCTCTCCTGGGCTCTCACAGCAGCCTCCTCATCAAGGTGTTTCTGTGCTTTTCATTTAACAGCATTAAACAGTGCAGCAAATATTTGTCACATATGAGGCTTTGTCTTCATCACAGCTGGGTTTTGGGTGAGAAAGAGCAGGGATTTGCTTGGGAGGGTCTTAGGCTCGGTGCCTAGTTCTCCGTCTCAGGGTAAGGATGGGGGATGCCACAGCCATGGATCGGTTCCTGGCAGAGCTCGGTCTCTCTTGGGTACAGCTCAGACTCTTACTATAGAGAGCTCTTTTGTGTTAGGGAAGAGAAATTACCAATCCCAGAGTTGCTGCTTTAAAATAGTCTAGGCCAAGGTTTTCTCAAAAAAGAGTGTCTCAAGGATAAAGCTCCAGGCTTCAAACCTGATTCAATAGCTTGCTGCCTTTCCATAAAGTGCTTTTGGTGCTCTGCAGGAACAATGTGGTGTTTGAAATTAAGTATAACTCTTTGGCAAATACATATTAAGCCACAGCTGAAATACACTGTTCCCAAGGCTTTCTTAAAATGAAGTAAGACGGCCCCAGATTTGAAACTCATTATATTTATACTGTTACCTTCCCATTCTGTATTCCCCACTGAACTCTCCTCACTTGTTCTGCTCCTAAATCACATTTTGAAACAGCAGCATATGTATTGCAGACAGACACGCAGATAGGCACAGGCAGAGCCCTCAGGAAGGCTGCTAGGTTGCAGCACTCCCTGTGCTTTCACGGTATGAATGTGCTGCTCCACGTGCCGCTGCCCGCAGGCTGCTGCAGCAGCCTTGCAGGTCTGGGATGCAGCCTGGCCAAGAAGTCATAGTGAAAAAGAGGAAATCGCAAAAAGAGAAAGCTGACCACAACTGCTCCTTTGCAGGTCTCCGCACCCTAGCCTGCAGCACTGCAGCCGTGGCCAACAGAAACTGTGTCCTCAAAGGGAGGCCAATGGTCCCCTTGTGAGGCATTTCTCAGAAGCTGGTGGCAATCCTTTCACTGGTTAAAAACCTAACGTGCCGAAACCTAGCCCTTCCCCACCACATGCACACCCTGCTACAACCCCAGGCAGCTGAATCCATCCTCCCCTGCAAAGACTTGGCCATGCTGAGCAAAAGAAGGAGACCTTTCTCCTGCCCCACCATGCTGGGGCCGGGGAAAGGCACCTGTAGTGTACAGCTGATTTCTTCCCCCTCCCTTAAATTGATCTTTTCAAAATGCTTGAATAAAATTCCTTCACTCTGGAAGGGATTACACAGAGGTAAGCTGAGCTCACAGCTGCGGGACACAGGTAGCTGCCCAAGAGGTTGTTTGGTTCTGCCCTCAGAGCATGAGAGCAGCACAAACATCCCCCAACAGCAAGCACTGGGTGGGCACTGGCTGAATAAATCCATAAGTGCAAGGGCACGACCAGCCCCACTGGCTACAGAGCCAGGGAGATCAGAAAGAGGACAAAACACAGGTGCTGCAAGAGGCTTTTTTTCCTAACTGGAAGGAGGGAAGAGGAAGGAAAGAGGAGTGACAGCTACACAGCCTGCCTGCCCACATGGTACCAAACTGGATGGCAAATGCAGCTTTTACACATACGAACAGCTTTGCATTCTGAAAATCTGGTGCTGGATATTAGGCAGACAGACGGACACAGCAGGTGGAGGTCAGAGAGTGAGAAAGAGAAGGAAGAGTACAGTGAGGAGGAAGGGAAGATGGGGACAGGTGCGATGCACTGCAGCCACCTCCAGGTTTAGCTGCAATGGATCATCATGAAAACAGAACTGGAGAAATCATCCGAGATGGGATGGAGGAAGTCAAACTGCCCTGGCAGTCAGTCAGGCACCCTGATTCCAGCAGCTGAAAGCAGAAGCACTGCAGAAGCAACAGGCACCCAGGAGGACCCCCCAGCAGCCCTTCCTATCGGTGTCCCAGGTTCAGCAGGTCTCTGGAATGTGTTCCTCACCCACATTCAAGACAGTTTGGCTTGTTTAGTCTAGCAAAACTAAGGAGGAGAGGGCATAGCTTTGTTGTCTGTAAATACACCAGAGGCATGAACACCAGGGCGGGAGAAGAGCTATCCTAGCTAAGAGATCCTGTTGGCATGAGAACAAATGGGGGATCATGTGGCGTGTGAAAACATTTGAGATAAGAAATAGGAGGAGGCTCCTAACCAGCGTGGAGTTTGGCAGCAACCACCTGCAAGGAGCAGGGGCAGCAAGGGGCAGCACTGGTGTGAGGTTGAAGCTTGATTTGTTTCTGGAGGGGACTACAAAGTGTTGGAGGAGAAGGGGACCAGGAAGTCCTTTATAGCCAGAATAAGGACAGAGGAAGCAGCAGGGAAATCGGAAAAGCAAGAACTGGAACTGAGCTCTTTGAAGGAAGCTCACCAAGAGCAGAGGAGAAAGCATTTCCAGACGGGGAAAGGATAAGCTCCACTGGAAAGGGAAAAAGAGGCCAGGAGCTTTTGGAAGCATAGGTGAAGCATCGCCTTGTCAGTAATGTCTGGGGAACTGTCTGTGTGGTGGACTGGCCTGTCTTTATCCATGCACTGCTTGCCTGGAAGGCAGAGCGGGCTTGTAGGAATTAAAAATAAAACGGTCACAGCATCCAAAGCATTTCTGCTTCCCATTACTGCTGTTTGAAACATCTAAGATGTCCCAAGAGCTGTTCCTCCTGGAGAAGTCCTGAGGATTTCCATCACCTCTGAGACATGGCAGGAAGATTAGGGAAAATCACGGTCTGCAAAATAATTTCTGGCAGCCTTTAGCTGGACTTTCCCCTGGAGTGAGGAATAAAAACATCTGCTTCAGGAAAAACAAGTGTTCAGGAGAGGTATCCCAGATGACAGTATCGCCTGGCTTAATGGCACCATCTCCTCTAAGGATAAGAGAAACTCCTCTGGTGGAGAGATTTTTGAAGGGAAGCCTCAGTGTTTAGGAACTGGCCTGCCTAGGGAGGAGAACAGTTCCAAAGTGCTATCCAGACCAAGTGCCCCACCTGGTAGGTGTAAGGCACATTGACATATTTTTTCCACGCTTGCATTCTTTAAAAGACAGATGAAGGATCAGGACATGCTGAGGAGGGGACACCGTGCAGCCAAACAGCCTCGCTCGTACTGCTGGGGAGAGAGCAGTGTGCTCAGAGGTGTTAATCTGCAAGTGGGAGGGGAGGCAAGAGCTGGGAAGTCCATGCCCGTATCTGTGTCTGTGCTTCCACATATGCATTTATAAAAATATGTATACACACAGAAAACAAAACAAAACAGTCCACTGCACATGGTCCTCCCCCGGGGAAAGGGTGAGAGAGCAAACAAGCAGCAGATGTCAACCACGTCACCTTGCCTTCCGCTGGGAGAGTATCAGATCCCAAGGTGGCATGAGCCCCACGAGGATCACACCCCGAGGTGGTGTGAACCCCGCCAGGATCAGATCTCGAGGTGGTCTGAACCCCACCAGGACCAGGCCCCAGGGTGGTGTGAGAACCCCACAGGAGCAGTACGGAGGTGGACTCTGAAGGATGGCCCTGAGCTCCTCCATGCGAGCATGTGTGGGCCAGGAGGAGGACAGCAGAGTGTCTTTTTAGCAGAGAGCTGCAGCACAGCTCTGAGAATGGACTTCTTTCTCAGATACATACTTTGTTTGTCTTCCAGAAAAGCATAAAGGGCCATGGAGTAAAAAAGAGCATGGGCTCCCTTTCCCCCAGTGACCCTTCAGCAGTGTTTTGTGTCTCCTCGTCCATCCCGGGGCAGTGGTACTGAATGCTGATAAGGCCAAACTTGGACAAGCCTGTCAGACAGTTGGTGCAATTTGACTTTAAATGACACTTAATGATTTGTTTTGAGTACTGGGTTGGGGGGAGTTGGGGCATTTGTTGTTGTTGTTGTTGATTTTGCAGTTGTTACTTCTCCCCCTCCTCCTTTTCCAACCAATTAGGTCCAATTTACTTTGGCAGAGGACGTGATTATTGGGGCTGGGTTCCAGATGGTTGGGCGCTCAGCCGCTCGCCATAAATAAGGCTGATGAGCAGTGCTCCTGACAGTGCAAAGCTGGGCAGCGAGAGGCCCAGGCTGCTGCATCAGAGCATCCCACAGCTGGCGTGGGAGGGCTCTGCAAGGTGGGGACCTGGCCTGAGCCCTTCGGAGAGGGCACCATCTCACCTCTCCTTGGAAATCTCCTCACACGGATTTGTTACCACTCCAAGGCAAGCAGTGGTAGGGCACCTCTGGCCTTGCTGCTCCTTCACCTCTGAACTAACTGCTTTGCTATAGCGTAAGCCTTTGAAGCCTTGGAGAGGTGGAGAACAGACCTCCTCCATTTCTCCTTGCAGCATCCTTCTGTCTGTCTGAGGACTGCCTTTTCTTGCTCCTTGGATGGACCCCAACACTGAGTGCAAGCACAGGGGCTGTTCTGTGGGGCCAGCAGCCCGACGAGCCTGGCCAAAGCCCATAAGGAAACAGGTTCTGCAAAGAAGTATGGGAAGTTCTCAAAGATTTTGTAATTCTGAGACCTTTTCAGTGTTTTTCCTAGCAGATAATTCTATTATCAAAGCAATGCCCAGCTCCCTCTTGTTGTGAAATATTTATCGATTACCTTCTGTAACACACTTAAAGATCTTCAATAAGAGAAGAACTGAAAGTACAAAGTTTATCATCATTGTTGTTTCAGTATTTACGAAACAGTGAATTACAAACTGAATAGTTATCCAACATTTTATATTAGCTTAGGTAGGTAGGCTTTTGATGGCAATGTCTTATGCTTCAGGGCAAATGTGATTATTGACACTTCTAGTAAGTAACAAATAGAACACTATACTCTATTCGATGTATTTACTACGGATGCAATGTTACAACTGTACTAAAGCTATGGGGCAGACTCAGTACAGCATGGAGGATCTTAGTATAGCGACGAGTGACAGTTAAGATGCGCTTGCGCATTTTGTGTCTTTGAATAGAGCTCTCTCCTCCACCTCCCGGTGCCTCGCTCTCCTGCTGCGCACAACGGGGATGCGTGCACGTGGCGCTGCCCTGGGGACTGTCACCTGCAGGAGCACACAGCAGCAGACACACCTGAAAGAGGCATCTTCGCCTGCGGAAACAAACCCTGTCCCAGTCCATGTCCATAGTCCAGCTCTGCAGGCTCACACCTCTGTGTCAGAGGGTTCACAGGTGCAATTGCAGGTGCAAACCTGAGATCCCTGTCCCCTGCTGGGCACTTCCCCAGGAGGCCACCTGGGATGTGCATGCAATCTCAGACTCTGCTCCCTGGACCATTCGCATCATAAACCCTCACAGCCCAGTGGGACGCTGACTCCTCCCAAGCCTGGGAGCTCTCTGCAGCTCTGTCCAAGGGAGGCCTCAAACCTTCTTGGGGCTATAATGTGAGCCAAGCCCTCATTCACAGAGGGGCAGGCAGAGCGAAGCATGGTACTGCTCCGTTCACAGACGGACATCGCATGCTCAGCCCTTCCAAATCAGAGGATGCCTCTCATATGGCTTGACTGCAGTTTTGGGCTGCTGCTAAGCACTAGCCAGCCACACAGAGAGGAAGCCTGGCTCACAGACAGCTGTTCCCAGGCATTGCTAAATAGCAGGACACATCCCTCATGGGGCTCACTATTCAACTCCCAAGCTGCCTGGATAGCTTTCCTTTTTTGACTGGTATAAGGGAGGAGCACTGTCAGAGGAGATCTGTTGTGGGAATGCTGGACACAGTTGCTGTGCACCATGATCTGTGTCACGCTTTGGCCAAGCGTAAGGCAGCTGTGCAGGAGTGTTGCACAGGTGTGGTGTGTTTATTAAGGTGAACCGAGCTGGCCTCATCGCCACATGCAGGTGGCTGGAGCCCAAGCAAAGGGCTGGTGCAAATGCTGCAAGTGCCAATGCAACCAGTAGAGTATGTCCCATCTCGCCTGGAGCCCAGTCATCTCTGTGTCACTCCAGTGCACAAAGGCAAGGTTTTCTTCCACTCACTGCATCGTTTCCAGTTGGAGATTTTCTGGAGAGATATTGTAAAAACAAACTGTAGGTTGAACACAAGCATTGAGAAAATGGTCTCTTTTCCAGAACAGACCGGGACGCTGCACCTCTGGGAAACTGCTACAAATCCCATGGCCTGTGGGTATTCACACACAGAGAGATGGAGCAAACTTTGAGAACTGACAAGACTTTTTCTGCTCTGGTTTAAAGACATGCAAATTGGAGCTGCAGCGAGCCCACCCCGTGTAACACTGATCAGAACCCACAGCTCACACAGCCGTTCTCAAACAGGTTTAGATACAGCTCTGTTCATCTCTAAATCCTTTGCAAATGCATGTGTGCTGACACACATATTTTGCAAAATGCCTCAGAGAATCATGACAGAATCTAAAGAAGTTAGAGATGGAAGTGATCTATTAGGTCCGTTTGCAATCTCTCATGAGCCAGGCAAAATTTTCCCTGGGCTATATTCATTCCTTTGCCTGGTCTTGTTTTCAATCACTCAGGCAAAGGGACTTGAACAGCCAGGCAAAGTTAAGTCTTCCTGCTGCAGCAGTGGCACTGGGGAATCTTGTGTCTCTGATCAGAACTGAGCCCCACAGTTGTACAATGTGTACTTAGGCACTTTTGATGTGGTTAAACAAATCCTATGCAGAAATGCATTTAATTTCTGTAAGTACTTGTCTTCCAAGAATTTTTAAGACCTTGCAATAAACACAGCCAAAGCCATCATTCAACAAATTGAAATCACAGTTGTATTAATGGGGTTGCTATATGCAGATTAAATTTAACCCTCATGACTTTTTCTTGTAATCCAGCAAAGTGAGTGGGTCAACAGAAGTTAGGATCAGAGAGTTGAGCGGGATTTCTTCTCTGCCATCTCCGCCACCACTTCCTTGATTTAAGGCACTTTCCCCAGGGACCCCTCACCTAGGCAAAGTGTGCTTGCTAATGTATTTCTGCAGATGCTCTGCCTCCACTGAGAGTCTCTGCTTGATTTCCTATGCTGAATGAATTCGGTGTTGTTTTCTAAGGTCTACCTGTGGGTCTGTCCCTTTGCAGCAGTGACTGCTTCCAAGACGGTGATGTTCCACCCCATACAAATCAGTAGCAGTCAATGACTCAGAAAAAAATGTGGTTGTAGAAGTCACTTTTCCACCATCCAGGGTCCTGTTTTCTTTTTCCCTTGAAAGCATAACACAAGAAGGTGCCGTCCCAGCAGCTCAAAGAGATCACAGCACAGATAAGTCACAAAGAGCGTGCCACACTCAAGTAGCTGGGCTCACACAAGGTATAACAAGTCCCTTCTGCCAGAGACATGGGGCTCTAAGAACAAACGCCCAGAGGATTTTCTAGCTCAGTTGCATCAAGCCAACAGACACATTTTGTTTCCTTAAAGTGACCCTGGAGGTTTCTGGGGTCAACAGAGCTAAATAAAACAATCAGCAACAATGCTGTGGTCTAGGAAAGGGCAAGATTTTTCAAAGGCTTAGCTCATCTTGGCAGTACTGCTCCTGTACAGAGTGATGAAAGTGTTTAAGTCATCAGAAAAAGCAGGCAATGACCTGCAGTAAAATGCAGGGCCCGGTGAGATACGCAGAGTCTTGCTAATGACCAGTTATGGGTCAGGAGATGCCACTGCAGGGTGACACCGTCATCCGCCAGGCAGCAGGCAGAGCTTGGCTGTCCTCGCATGCCTCTATCCTCTCTACAGCCCTGGGCACACTGGCTCCATGGAGGCCCAGCAAGGGAGACTTAAATTTTTGGAGATAACACCTAGAAGTGTAGATTCTTCCAAAATCTGCTCAAAACTTCTCAAGAGAGCAATTTCACCAGAAATCCAGTGTCTCGTTTGGGCTGCATATCCTGAAGCTAAAAGCTTCTGTGACACTGTTTGGCTACAGTTCCTTACCCTCTTGGTCACCAGAATTAAACAAAGGCATTAATGAAAACAGAGTGAAATTATATGGACTTCTCAAACTTGGAAAAAAAAACTTGGGATTTTGCTTGGCCAAATATTTGAGCTAGGAATTTGAGGACAGCTGTAAATTGTACCCCAACAAACTCATCCTTTTAATTTTTTTATTTAACTTTTTTTCCAGGCAAAGCTGGCAGTTTTCTGCCCTTAGCACACGGTGCTGCCTAATGAGGATACAGAGCCATCCAGCCCAGAGCCAGCCTTCTGCCTGGTTCAGGAACCGTCTTCTGGCATGGAGAAAAATGGCTGAGGATTGATGGGTAGGGAGCATGGTGCCAGACATATCCTGCTGCTCCAGATCCTCTTGGATCTGTCTGGATCCCCTTCCTCCCTGCCCAGCTGGCAGAGCACATGGGCTGCAACAAAGTGAGCAGAGGCACAGGGCAGAGTGAGCCTCCGTTGCGTGGAGAGAGAAATGTGCTTCCCAGGAGGCTTTCGGTTTTAGAAACGTGAACACACTCCCAAATAAAGAGGACATTTTACAAGTGGTCTAGAGCCTTGGCCAGGTCTTGCAACACTGGAGAGCAACCCCACGGGGCGTAGCCATGTCCCCAGAGCCAGGTCCTCCCGTGTGCCAGGCTGGGATTTGGCCATGGATAGAAGCACCATAGGTATTTCTCCTCCATTAGCATATCCCTGCCGCACAAGCCTCAGTTTGGCACCGTGCGGATTGCTAAACCTACACACCTTGCAATCCTCACCCTCTCCAGAGAGAGAGAAAGCCCAATGCACAGTGGAGAGGTGCCATGCACAGCCCTCCCTGACAGCCGCCATCTCAGCGGGCTTGGTTGGGGTGCATCGCACCACCTAACAGTACCCCCTCCAAAAAAATAATGAACTTTTAAGCTTTGGGTCTCAGATAAGGGGCTGGGAGAGGGCTGGAGGTGGCCCCGTTGCTTCACGCTGCACATTAGCAGCCGAGTTCACTTCACAAACACAAGGTGCGCTGTCAGAATGGCCTGGGGCAAAGTTTGTACTTTGCTTGAATTCTAACTTTTGTTTACCAAGGTAATAAACCGGTCTTCTCTTCCAGGTGTAAATGCTATTATGAAAAGGCATATTTGTGTTTCATCTCACCTCACATGTACATTATGTGCTCACATCCTACACTGTGTGTACAGCCCACATAGCTCCAGAGCAAAGAGAAGAAAGGAAAAGGGGTAAAAATAAATATCCCCACTCTGTCCTCAAAAACACAGTCTTCTGGAGGACTTGGGACCTTAATGGGATCTCTTTCCCTTCAAACCCTCTGTGTAGCCCTTGAAGATGGGCTCAGACCTTCCTCGCATCCCCACTAGCGCATCCGGGCAGACCCAGCGTGGGGAGCTGGTGAAGACAACCCCGTGCAGATGAGCTGGTCTCCAAACAGCTGAGTTTAGTTTCCACCAAACTAGTTGGGTCTCCAGCTTGGCTCACTTCCCACAAAACTGCCTGCATCTCCATCATGCCACATGCATTCAGATATGCAGTTGGTGTAATCTCACTGAAACCAATGGCAGAGGAGAAGGAGGTGGAAAAAAAAAAAAAGAAAAAGAAAAAGAAAAAAAGCCTGGCATTGTTGAAACTTACTCTTCACCTCCTGTTCCTGGTGTCATGCCCACTTGGCAAGATCCAGAGATAGCAGACGCGCTCTGGATAAAAATGACCTAAATGTTTCCTCATCCCTTCAAACCTGTTCGGTGGCCTTCTGTCTCCAACCCACAAGTAATTTGGCCTGGCCGCTGAGGCTGGCACCCGAGCGCTCATGAAAACCAATGCCACCAGATCTGCAGTGACTGAAGTGGTCAGGTCCTCACTCCAGAGCGTGCAGCCCCCTGGCATGGCACGGCACGGCACGGCATGGCACGGCACGGCATGGCGGGCAAGAGCACCACCTGATGAAGCAGCGTGCCTGCTCCCGGCATCGCCTCGCTCCTCTCCCATTATGGCCCTGACCTCACCTGCTCCCACTGAGCTTATAAAATTTCATGAGATGACATCTTGAAAAGCTAAGTGTGAAACGCCAGGCTTGGATGGAGCCCTCACAGAAGCTGACCAGCTGCGGGTCAGCAAGAATTTCCTCCCTTGCCTGTTGTAGCCCTTTACGAGCAGATTTAAGAGGGCAATAACTGCACTGTAATTTTTTTTTACACAAACTATTTATTCTATTAAAAGCCCGAGCTCATAACTCCATCTGTACAGCAGAAAAGCAGCAGGAGAGAAGGATGGAAAAGGGCTGATGAAGACCATGGTCCAAGCGGACTCTGGTGATGATGACGGCGTCCAGCGCGGGCGCTTTCTCAGAACACCTTTGCTCCTGAAATCAGAAACCCCACGGACGGATCCGGGCTGCCAGCACCGCGCAGGTCTCAGCCTGCCCGCGCCCAGACGCCTTCCCCACCCCCAGTGTTTACACCGAAACGCTCACTCCGGCGCGGGCTGAATCTGCACCCCAAGCTCCGCACCCTTGCTGCCCACCCCTCCATTCCCCCGCTCCGCCCACACCGCCCCAGCGCCAGACCCGCGCGCCCGCCGGGCCGGTGGAGGGGATGCAGGTCCCCGGCTGCGTGTGTCTGTGCCTCTGCTCTGCTTCGGGAGCCCGCAGCACCTCACCCGGAGCGGTTTGAGGGGTTTTTCTGTTAGTGCCCAAAACACTTGTTGAAGGTTCTTAGCAGCTTTTGCGTGTTCTCTCTTATTTCTCAGCTTCCACTATTCCTTTATAAACTGGGAAAATTGCCCACAGGAAAGCAGTTCCCCTTGGCCATCAAACCCAAGCATTATCAGCAGCTCAGCTGTCCCTTCCTACCAGATTTCCACCTGACTACCCCGCACGTGAGCTGAGCAAGAACATCCTCAGCAATGGTGGCAGCAGGCTCCTTGCAGCAGTGGGAGGAAGGGCCCAAGTCTGGTCTATCATTAACCAGGGGTGGGAAGCCCCCAGGAAGGGGAAACGAGCACAGCCCAAGGACCTGGCCATGCTCTCGCCTCCTTGGACGGGACTGATTGCAAATGAGCAATTGGCGAGGGTGGTGGCGGATGGGAACAGCACGGGTTTCTCGTTGCACCCGCGAGGCTGCAGGTTAATTCCTGCCATGATGCCTGCGTGGATTTGCCCACCCCCTTGAGCTGGGTGGGGCAGAGGAGACCACGTCTGGGTCCGCCCATACGCTCCTGAAGACGGAGCGACATGTCACCCCAGTTTGGGAACAGGTGTGTTCAGTGGCCAGATCAAGGCACATTAAGAGGCCTAGAACTTGTTTGACATGGGCTATTATTTCATGGCATCTCAAGTGTATTCCGCATGTCCTTTAAATGCTCCAGCAAAGTAATGGCCCAGGCCAGGCTTTCCAATCATGGTCTTCTAACACGTCAGTTTGGTTCTTCCAGAACAGGGAGGGGGTGGCATTTCGCCAGTGTTATGTAAGAAGCAGAGTGATTGCGTAAGTTCAGTTGGTCGCAAAGGTATAAAATATGCCTTATTGGTTGTTACTACCACTGGAAATTTTTCCAGAGGCATCCAGGCTTTCTTACAAGGAGCTTGTCCTTTTTGAGATTTAGGCTTCCTTGGGATCCTCTTTCTTCTGTGTGGTTTTGCTGTAACAAACCATTGTGCAAAGGGAAATATTTACTTTTGTGCAGGAAACGTTAGAAGGACATTGTATGTCACTTCACTGGAGCTGCCTGAAGTGCTTGAGTTGCTCTACTGACATGCTGGTTGTGCACAGTCAGAGGCAGATGCTGGTTTTAAATCAGTCCCCAGATGCAAGTCTGGAACACTTGGTGGACTCGTTCAGTCCTCCTGAGAGCGACAATGAGGCCATATGACTGCAACTAGGCAGAACTGCTCTACTTGAGATCTTTCTAGAGAATCGAATAGTAAATAACATCTGATGAAAACAGTAGGTACTTGGCATAATTTCACAAGCAGGAGAGGAACATTGCGTTTCACATGTCCAGGTGGGGCGTGATCTTGTGTCTTTCAGGGAAGGGGAAGAATGATACAGCATCTGCAAGTGCTCAGAATGTGACCCACTGTAGCACACAAACGGAAACGGCAAATTTAGCTTTTTTCCTCTGTCTATCTCCTATAATACAGAGCATTAAGCATATAGAAAAGGCTGTGCAAGACCAAGGCCTGATCAGAAGCTAATGCATTCCCAGGTTCAATAACAAGTACACTTTGTACATCGGAGGAATGGCAGGCTGCCCAGAGCTTTTGGGCAGATGCTGTTTCTAAAGAAATTAAATGCGTGAATAGATAATAACCAAAGAAATCCCTACTGGAATAGAGAATGGACAACCTCCTTCTGATAAAATCAAGTTCTTGCTCAATCATTCCCCGCTTGAACATGAAGACCAACCTGAGTCAGTCCTGAAGGTCCTGGAGTCTTCTAGCAAGCGGCTGGGTTTCTTTCCTGTTCGTCATGCTGTACCTTATTCTTGGAACTGGCAAAACACAGCAAGGATGACTCCTCTGTCCCTTCTTACAAGAGGGACATTGCAGGAGGTCAGCTGGCTGTGCTAGGCTGGAGGAGTCACCCAGTTCCTTCTCAGCTAGTTCCCTCCAACCTGCTAAGGGCGGGGGGGAAGGGGGAGAGGAAACCTGGCTAGCCCGTGCCCTCACCATACAAAGCAGGAGGAACCAAGTGCTGACCCAGCAAGGAAGACCTGCAGAACAGCAAGCGGGAGCAGGGGCCCAGTGGTGAAAAGATGAATGTAAGATTGGCAACGACTGCCCGAGTTCTGACGTGGGAAGGGGTGAGGTTAGGATCAGGGTCAGAGGGATGGAGAGAGGTAACCTCAAACCACCTCAGTATTTCAAGCAGTTTCCAGTCATGATGCAAGGTGATTTCCTCAGCTTGCCTCCCCCATGAGGGAATCTTCTCCCCAGGCTGCTGCTGGAGCCTGCCATTGCTGCGTGCCCACCTCTGGCTGATGTGGCTTTCTCCACTCTCACTGGGAGCCCTACGGGAGCCAAACAAATACTTAGCCATGCTGAATAGCCCTCCTAGCAAGGAAAGTTTATACTTGAAGTGAGGCTCGGAGCGTGGGTGGGTAGAGCGCACATGGTATAGCAAAATACAGCACCCAGATGGTGGGATGGTGCTGTTGATGTCGGCCACTGTTACCTGCTGGCATGTGAAGGCGGTCAGAGGCAACTCTGCCCTGGGAACCATGCTGCTGGCACCACATGAAAGCTTTGGGAAGGGCAGAGATGTTTGGCCAAACCTTTTCCAAGGGTCAGAGTCATGTCTTGCTTCTTTTGTCCCTCTTGTCCCCCATAGGCCAAGGGGATGGTGCAACCTCACAAAATCTCTTCCAAGGCCATGGACCATGAATGTGAATGACAGTGATTGTTCTGCCCAAGGCATGGCTCTGGTAACCAGGAGACAGAGCACATAACCATAGCTAAGAGGCAGGTGAAGATGCCCTGAGCAACAAGTGGGACACTTTTGGATGTCAGGCATGCGAGACAGTTGCCCACCAAGCCCACAGGCCTATCGTTTGCCTCCTGGTGAGGGTAGCCAGGGGACTAGTAGTAGTGTGGTTGCCAAAGCAAAACCCTGATGTAGAAGACAGCGTGAGGACGGGAGGGTTTTGCATGCAGGCTTGGTGCCCCACCTTGGCTGTGCACTGCACGCAGCTGGGATGTGGTTCTTGACCATCGGGACCACCAGGTTGCTTCTGAAATGTCTCATGGTGAGAGGGAAGCTCAGTGCAACCAGCCAGCCAGGACAGCTGCAATATCTGAAGTTCCTGGATCTCACACAACCTCTGAAATACATTTCTGGTCTATGTGACAAGTGGTTTATTTTCAACACCTAGAGCTTAGAAGGCAAGTGAGATGATGGGCTGTCATCTAGGGCACTTTATGCTCATTTAGTGCCAACTATGTTACAATATCATTTTGATGTCACCATTTCCTCCTGTTAAAAAAAAAAAAAAAATCCATTGCCAGACAACATTTCTCAGCAGGGAGATCTCTGGGTTTGTTTTCCATTACACCTGCTTTTTATGACTTCATTGGCTTGTTCAGAAGAGGAAGAGAAAGAAACTATAGGGAACAAAATTAATAAATTTCTATAACTTTAAATCCTTTTAATTATAAAAGATCTGAATCCTTTAAAAACTACCTGACTTCAGAGTGTCAACATGCAGTTGATGTCATAAAGTATTCATGGGGTTTGGGATTAAAGCTGACATTTTTTAGACTGATTAATTTGAGAATCTGTTGACTAGAGCTGGGTTTTCATTATTCCTCTAACATGAGTGGAAATTTTCAGAATTTGAAGTTTCTAAGTATCCAGCATTTCTCTGTGGGGCCTGAACAAACAGGCTGGGGACAGCAGCAGCAGGTAGTACCCAACGATGGGTGCACATTTCTTTTACTGCATCTCTAAAACCCAGTTACTTGTAAGCAGCACTTTTGTCCTGATTTGTTCCACAAATTTCTTTTGCCAGGCTTCTCTGCTGCTAAATGGGGAGCAGCTGCAGGTGCCAAAGCATTTGCCAGTAGTGCAGGGAGCAAGGAGCGCCTGGCAGGGCCAGCCGAGCCATTGCCACCTCCAGGCGCGCTGCTCTGCTGCTGTGGGACGGCCGTGTTGTACCAGGCAGACACATTGCCCAACACCTTCTCCAGCTATTTGTGCTGGATTTGCTCCAGTGCTGCGCGTGGGTCTGGATGAAGGCTCCTGCTCTGGAATCAGCTGCCGTGGGTGATGTGGTGAACCAGAGCATGCGCGCCTTTGGGAGATGCTGCCAGATACAGAGGAAGTCTGAGTCGTCTTGGAGGAACCTTTTCCATGCAAAATGTTGTCCCTGCTTGAGTAAGACAATCTGGTATCAACTCAAGGCCCCTCTCAGGAGACCCATCCTCAGGAAGAGCTTTCTTCCCAGAAGAAAGCACTCTGCAGAGGATTAACCTGCAAAGTACCCTGTAAATGAGCTCTGCAAGGACCAAGCTCTCCTGGGCAACGCTTGAGAGTGCACAGACTGAAAAAGGCCCAAACTCCCTGCAGGGAAGCCCAGGGGACAGGTCAGAGGTAAACCATTGAACTGCTGAGCAGCTTCAGCCAAAAGTCCCCCGATTTGACAGCAGGGTTTGGTGACACCTGGATGGGACCCTTCAGAGGCCGATGGCTTTGCGGCGGTAGGGCGCGAGGCTGCTGCCTTCTGGAGGTGTGCAGGCAGAGGGACCACAGCAGCCTGAAGGGTCTCCCACTCCCACCCACCCCAACCCTGCAGGCTGGGGCTGGCTTGCTGGTCTCCCTGAGCTACACACACGAGGAAGGGATGGAGCAGGGAGGACACCCAGCCTTGGCCCTCTTGCTCAGGACCTTCCTCACTCAGTCAAGATGCTCCAGCACAAGCCAGGGAGACAAGACTCAAACTTCTGCACAGCTCTGAAGGAAAACCAGGCAATAAATCACCTAGGGTTGATGGGAGACTTCCAGGCCTCAAAAGGATGGGAACTTTTCCCTCTGAGCCCTCTCTGCAGTGCCATTACCTGCTCTCTCCCACAGCAGGAGGAGCTGAGCTGCGCTGGCAGGACCCACGGCATCAACACGAGAGAAAATACCCAAACCTTCCTCCTCCTCCTCCTCCTCCTCCTCTCCAGCCTGGCAGCACCTCTCTGCAGTGCCCACATAAGGACAGCACCTTGGCATTTGCCTCGCAGGGCTCCTACAGCTGCCATTTCTGGGCACAGGCCCCGTGAAAGCGCCCACCTGAACTGACCCACATCTCTCCCCAGGCTGGTTCTGGGGCAGCGTCGGCGTGCTGTGCCGGTGTGAGCGCACTGCCCCTGCCCTGCCAGGGCAGTATTCCAGGCAGGCAAACATTTCATCATAATCTCCCTTGTGTTTCTTTTTCTTTCTCATTTCCCCTTTATTTCCTTCCCTCTCTTTTCCTTAAACATTGCCTAATTGTCACTGGCAGGGTGAGCTCGCTGTGCCAGCCCTGGGGCCATGCAGAGCTCATCGCTCTGTCCCACTGGGGACATGGGGATGGCGTGGCGGGGTGCATGCCGAACCCCTCCTCCCGGGGACACAACCTCATCTGCTGGCCATGCTGAACGTCCCAGCACCATGTGTGGTAGGGGGAGCTGGACCGCTTCCGTCAGCCTTCCCAAGGTGAAGATGGAGAGCAAAGAAAAGGGTCAGCCCCATCTCCACTCAACTGCAAAAGCAACCTCTTCAGAGAAGGTTTATCCCCTCACGTTCCCTGCTGCAGGAAAAGTAAAGCCTTGCACTTCCATGGGGCTGGTCTTCGGCGGCAAGCCGCTGCCCTCCTGCACCTCCCAGGAGAGTGAGCAGGAGCGCTCTGGTGTCAGAGCTTGCCAGGAAACGGTGTTTTCTGCAGTAAAAGCAGTTTGGGGTTTCATTATTTTCTCTTTCTGCTCTTATTTCTTTTTTCACAAGGGGGAGGGGAATTGAGGTGGGGGATAACACTAGAGGCATATGTTATAGGGAAAAAATATCCAATTGCTGTCTAATCAGGAGAGTTTCCTTGATGCAGACAAATATCTCTGCCCAGAGGACTGAATTGCTTCTGCTTCCACTTGCTGAGAACCACACTTTGCTAGATGGGAGTTTGATGAAAATCTTAAGTGGTGGCAAAAATGGAAATTTTGCAGAGATAGCTGCCGGATCCCTCAGAAAGGTCATGTCTGGCTGCTGAGAAGGCATTTTAAGCCTTTCTTTGGACCAGATCTATTAGCAGGATGGCTTTGCCAGAGAAGAAAGAAATGGTTTAGGAAAAGCGGATGACAGATGCAGCGAGGAGAGGCAGAGTGAGGAATGAAGGTCCTTCAGTGCTAGCACATAGGCAGGAGCGGTGACCTGTGAATGGTGGATAAGAGCACGGCTGAGGTTTCACCTGGGGATTTTCAGTCTCTTAATTAGAGCTCTGATACCAGTAACTTACATTCCACTCCCCCACTCCCCCTCTTTCCAAAAAAAAAGTATTGGTAGAGTAATTCAGAGTGCTACAAAGGTGATGCTATGCAAATTTCTGGTGGGAAATACAGTTGTCTTAAAACATTGATAGCCTGTGGTTTCATTTATGTGGTGGATGTTAATGCGTCTAATGGTTCTGAGATGAGCTGCATGAAAAAATGAATTTGGAGTTGTTCTGTGTTATGAATAGTTCTGAAAAGTCAGGAAGGATGGAATTAGTTCAGATTGCAACTAGAACTATTTATTTAAATTACAGCATATGTGAAAGGTGAGGAGAAAATGTTGCACTTTGATTTGGAGCAATCTACAAGTAAAATGGAGGGGAATTTCAAACTGAAATAAACATTGCAAATGTACTTTCTTGGAATTTTTTTCTCAGGACAAACAATTTAGCACAAGCAACACTAATGCTCAAAACTATTTGTCACCAAATTTGCATTTTTCACACAAGGAAAGTTTCAGGTGAAAAAATTTCACCCATCCCCAGCCCCGAGCCTGGGAATATCTGCGGAGATCTCCCAGCCTTTTGCTGTTGCACGAATTGACTCAGCCGGACACTCACACCCAACCTCTCCCTGCTGAGGACCCACCTCCAGCTCCTGGCTGAGGGTGTGTAGGTAACCCTCCTTCCACGAACTGTAGTCCCACAGTCCCCAGTCTGCAGGCCAGGGAATCCATGTCCAGGTTCTGTCCCAACCCCAACAACCTGTCCCAGCCCCCTGGCATCCAGGTCATGGATCCAAAGACAGAATCATCACCCCCAACATGAGGTCAGTGCCTCGGCTGCATGGCTGCAGAGAAACCAGCCCTTCAGGGCTTTGCTCCCAGCTGAAATTCAGCTCCCTGACGGGGGGATGCAGCATCTTCTCCCCTGCACCAGCATCCAGGGGTGGAGGGGACGAGCACCCTCCGAAGCGGTGGCAGGAGGTGGTCGCACAGCATAGCCCAGGTGGACCTCAGCCAGCCCCGGCTTTCTGAAGTCCCAGAGAACACGACAGTGGTTAATAACATTAGGCAGCCACGGTTAGAAGCAACATTTTTCTCAGAGGTAAGTTAAGTGAGAGGAAATAGTTTTTCATCTGAAATGACCTGAAAGTCTGTTTTATAGTCATGTGTATTAACTCTTCAGTGGCAGCAAGGTTTGGAGATACCACTAATGGCTTCCGTGAATCTTTCAGGGTGGGATGAAACAGCAGCTTTTGAAATGGTTCATATTTTCTGAAATGGTTCAAAAAGCACCACTAAAGTAGCCTGAATTTCCCATAATCCTGAAAGTAGGCAAAGAAACTTAAAAAAAAGAAGTAATTTTTAAATCCAAACCCCTTTCTTTCCCATAACCTTAATCGTTCCCTGTGACCTGCAGCCCAAACAATAAAGCAGTGTGCTGGGCCTGAGAACCATTCGTTAATGTTTACAAGACAGAGATAATAAGGGAAGAGAGCCATAGAAATAGCGCATAGGAATAAATGATAGAAATAACATGTTCAGTCTCTGCAGTTACTCATGCTCTCAGAACTGAGCAGGTGCACAAGTTTTTACAGGTTTCGGCCTTAATTTGAGATACCTTCAGATCAGCTCGTTTGCTGCATGAACACTCCCAGCATCCACTCAGCTGCTCTGGATAGGAAGGGGGGAAGCTGCCAGGTACCAGGAATTTGGCACCATCACCACGTCACCTCGGCCATGTTAGGAAGGTCACTCACCAAAACTTCATGCTGACAAATGCCACAGAAACATGGAGCTGGGGAGGCCCAGAAGGACAAACACTGTTTAGGTTTTACAGTGCCAATTACACTAGGAACGGAAAAATGTATTTCCATTTTCCCAATCCCAGACATTCCTGGGAGCATAGGCCGTGGCTGTGCTATTTTTAAAATCAACAAGTTCTTCTGACGAAAAAGCAAAGTTCCTGATCCTGTGACTGCCACAGTGGAAGGATCTGTCCCCTTGCAGCCAAGCTTCCTGCCAGCTGGCCCCGCTGGCTGCCCAAGCCCTGTCCCAGAGATGCACAAGCCGTCTCTTATCTGGCAGGTTGGGCTGGAACAATGGGATTGAGACATTTCGAGATAACATCTGGGAGAGCAGGATAGATCAAGGTGAGTTGATTTGTCAATCTCTGCTGCACGCTGTAAAGCAAACAGCCTTCTTGTTGCCCTCGCAGCTCCGGCTGCACCGCACCTTCACGGCACGCCAGTCCGTCTGTCCGCCCTGCACACCCGGACCTGGTGACAGGGGCTGCTCTGCCGTTGCAGGGGTGCCACAGCTGCCTTGAGCTCTTGCCGTGCACGCACGACGCCCTGCATGGGAGAGGCAAGGCAGCCCTTCCTAACTGCATTGCCATCACATTCCCTGGGCACCCTGAGGGCGTTGCGCTGCCTGGAGTAGCCCTATCAAAGCTGCATGGTGGAAAAGCAATTTATTTCCCCTCACCCTGAAACTGGATGCAGTGTGATGGAAACACCTGTACAATATGTCTTAAATGGAAAAGCGCTTTGCACCAGAAAAACGCAAAACTGATCCTGCTTCCATTTTCTGTGTGCTTGTTCTCCTTCACCTGCATTACGCAGTGGCACGCCGTGCCAGCAGGCTGCTGTGCCATCACCAGGCTGCGCCACACCACAGATACAACCTTCTCTTGTTCGTAGTTCAGTTTTATACTGGCCACTTTGTACCAGTTGAAACATCTTATCTCCTTTGCTAGATCAAGGTCTTCCTTCCCTGTGTTGCAGTTCGGCAGTCTGGCATTTGGGAATTGCAAGTTTCAGCTATCTGCAGCTGCTCTGGGTCTCTGCTCAAGACACTGCGTTTACCTCTGACCTGACCGCTTCACAGCCTGGCTTAAACCTCACTACCTGCAATGGGCTAAGCCCTTGCTTCCGTTCAATCTCTCTGAAGGATAAGCATGGAGTTAAGCCTATGTTTCCCTGAATTCAGCTTGATACACAGGGCTGGCAGAAGTGATGCTTGGAAAGCCCAAGGCTGCAGGAATAGCGGGGAGACTTCACGCTGCCTTCAGGACAGGGGTGATTTCCACTCATTGAGGTGGAAATCCTTTTGCTCCACAGCTGGAGAGACACGCAGATGAGGTTGATGCCTGAATGATGTGGACATCTGAGAGGCGAAGGCAGAGCAGGATGGACAGCAAGCCCTGGTAGTTGGCTCTGGGTGAGCGGGATGGGCTGCAATCAGCAGCAAACCGCGAATCAGGGCTGCCAGAGAGCTCAGCCAACCACAGTTTGCCCAGCTCCCTGGAGAGCAGCATCTGGGGAGGTGGGTTGAAAGGTGCCTTCCCCTCTGCTGCGAGACAGTACCATGCAGGCACTGTTCCCTACAGCAACACCTCAAATAGAGTAATGATGCTATGCAAGGATAATGAAGCTACGCTCACTATAAAAACACAGTGCATGTGTAGTGGAGATCTTGAAGGGCTCTGTGACATTAATTAACCCATCCATCTAGATCATAAAAAACAGTTATCCACCTTCTGCTGCAGGGTCGGCAAAAAGCAGAGATGAAGACTTGTATTTCCCAAAGGCTCCCCTGGCTTTCCATGTTGTTGGTAGCCCTGGACAGAGGGGACCGGGCGGGCCCAGGCGGTGCCGTGACCGGCTCAGTGCTGGCACAGCAGGACGGCCGCTGGGGATGAGCCGGGAGCCTGGACAGGGGCTGTGGTAAGCATCTGCCAGCACGCCTGCGAGACCGGTGCTCATGTCAGAGGAAGCCTCTGCGCTGTCCGTGGGGACCCTTGCAGGGCGCAACCAGCCCGCCACGGGCTGCTCCTTTGGGATGAGGCAAGGGACCCCTTTGGCACATCTGGTGTTGTGCGGCTGTTACAAGGGCAGCACACCTGGCCAGCCCCGGCGAGGCCGCTCACGCTAGGGTGTCTGCCCAGGCTCACCCTGCAGCCCAGCACCGAACCAGACCACCTCCCCTCTTCACACCTAGTCGTCTCCCCAGCAGCTCTCGGACAGCAGAGGCAGCAAGTCTCCAGGCCGAAATTCTTGGTACTATCATTAATGTCGCAGCATCCAGAAGGACCCAAGCAAGACCAGAGGACTTGTTTTGCTGGCTCCTACGTGCTGCATGCTTGGAGGGAGTTTCTCTGCCTAAAACATACTCACTAAGATCCTGGTCTTGTAAACTCTTACAGGCATTGCTATAAAACCTCTGGAAAGGAAGATGGCCAGGCCCTGTGGGAACTGCCTGTTACTCTCCCTGAGTTTAATTAATCTGTCCACAGGATTTAGATGACCTGAAACACTTTGTGGGAGACAAAGGCAGGGCAGGGAGAGCTGGGGAGCAGTTGGTGCCCTGTGCAGAGCACTACTCAGCCAGCACGGTCCCATGGCACGCTGCCCTGGGGCTGTCCCGCTCATGGCCGGTGTCCCCGGTGTGTTTGGCTCTTTGTAGGCGGTGAACGAGTCTGACCATCTCTGCTGGGACATGCTCCCGTCGAAGCTGCATGGTTTCCTTGCTTTGCATTTCTGCTCATTGCACAAACATATTTACTATACCCGAGAGCTGCCCCCGGCAGACCCGCATGCCTGCAAGCGACGGCTGCAGCACCGACCCCTCCAGAGCAGGACCTGCAGAGGGGCTTGAAAATCAGCGTGCTGCCTCCCTGCAGTGACCCACTGCGAGCCACCACCTTGGCAGTGCCTGGCCAGCACCTATGTGCTCGGGGCTTTCTCCAGCCAGCTCTCTGAACGACAGACCTAGACTTGATCTGTGCGATAGACCTGTTCCCTCCCGAGGGAAAGCACTGCACAGTCATCCTTTTGCCTTACCGAGGCAGACAGACCGATGAATCCTTGAGATACCAGGAATGCTGGTTACTAACAAGGCTGGCCAATGCCTGGGATGTCTAAGGGCTGTGGGTGTCTTAGCTGAGCTCTTCCTGCTCAAGAGAAGGCTAATTAATCAGCTCTGCTATTCTGGCATCACCCAAAAGTGAAAATACTTTCTGGCAGAGCAGCAGGCACAAAATTAGCTGCTACATTAAACTGCCAAATCTCTTTTACTCCTTTATTAGTTGCATTTGGTGATGATGAGGAGCGAGGCATTAACCGGTCCCTGATGGATAAAGAAACTATTACTCTGCTTTCTCTTTGCAGCAGGGAGGAGGAAATAGGTTTTATTACTGAGATTTCCTTGAAGACATTCACTTGACTTTGTGGCATCAGAGACGGAAGAGAAATGAAGAACACAGAAATCTTGGCACAGCAGGAGAGATTGCACGCAGATAATAAAAGAGAGAAGTACCAGGTCAACTGGGATCTGAAATGTACTTAGGTGATTGAATCCTTGCGTCAGGTCGAAGCTCTGATGATCTGCTGGGCTCAGCATCACAGGCAGGGTCTCTGTGCTGGCACTGGGGGCCTAAACCATGAAACTTGCTGGGGACAAACAGTTGTGATTCACCAGAATGGCACAGAACAGAACAGAGATAACAGATTATGGTCTTTTTTTCTTCTTCTTCTTTTTTTCTTTTTTCAAAATTAGATCTTGAACATCTTTACCCCTCTTAATTTTAGATCCTGGCTAACATGGCATGAGCCTCCTAAAGGTAGGAGCATACTGAAAAAGCCCATGTGAATTGCTGTATCCATGTCCTGAAGTCTCAGAGGGTTCACGCCCAAGAGATCTGTGTCCTCTGCATACATCCACGAGACACAGCATGGGACTTGCAGCCTCTGCAGCCACCACAGCTATATCCAGCAAGGGTCATGGACCAAAGCCCAGCGTACCAGCTGCAGATGGAAGTGGTGGTGAGGGAACAGGGCAGGCTGCCAGGTCGGTGGCTAGGTGGCGGGACACACAGTGCATTCTGCCACCTCTGCTCCAAAAAGAGCTAAAAAGGGGAACTGGTGGATCAGAAATGGGCAAGAATCTTTTAAATCACTCTAGAATGAGATGCTGAACTTCCTAAAGGATAATCCCAAATTCTTGAGTTTTTTGCCCATTTCCCAGCAAGACAAACACAGCCTGGAAGCAGATGTCGAAGATGCCTAGAGCTGACAGGAGCGGGAGAGCATGTGTGGCACAGGGTTGGCCTAAGCATGGTGGTCAATGAACAGGCGTAGGGTGGAAGTTGGAAGAAGCACCCTAACCATGTGTGCAAAGAGGTCCTGCACGAGGCAGCCAGAAGCAAGAAGCCAGCTGGATGAATTTGCAGCTGCTGAAAGGATGTGGTGGCCCAGAGCTGTGGGGACAGGATTCTGTGGCCCACCTGGTCCTCCTGTTCTTCATCACTGAAGGACCATCCTCATCTCGTGGGCTCTCTGTGCTCAGGCACCAGGAGGGCTCAGAGGGGGAACAGCACTAAACCATCTCATGCTGTCACTTCTGACACTGAGGGGAGATGACACGTGCTGGAGGCCCAGGGAAACACTCCTGGTCAGGATGAGTTTGAAGCTCCTGCGGAGGAATGCAGCAGTGTGGGCCCAGGGTGAGCGAAGGGAAGGGTTGTACTTACTGGTGCAGCATCTCGGAGCAAGGAGGCTGCTTCTTTGTCCTTGAAACAGCCAGTGCTCTGCCCTGCGCTCACCAGAAAGGACCCGGGGCAAAGAGCTGCAGCGAGGGCAGCCTCATCCATGCGCAATGCCGCCCAGGAGAGGAGCACTCCCTGGCTCAGGAGCTGGCTCAAATACCAGCACAGTCTGGTGAGAAGAGCTTGCCTCGCAGGATGTGTCCTCCAAGAGCTCGGCCGCGGCTGGCTGCTGCTCAAGGCACCATCCCGTGGCCCTGGGACCGCTCCCCAGCTCTGCTGCAGCCTCTGGTCCTCCCTGCCTCCCTCGGCCTCACTTTCCACGTCTGCAACGTGGAGCTGAAGGTAATTACAGCCCCTAGAGCGGAACTGCGTGGCTTGGCTTTACTCGTATTTCAAAAATGCTTGGAGATGAAAGGTGCTTGAGAGAGCAGGGTATTGTTATTACCAATAATTACAAAAAATAACCAAATATTTGTCTAGCAGCATCCATTCCCACTGCTGTTTCTTACATAAAGCACACAGATGCCCGGCTGCCAAGCCAAAGCCCCAGATTCACTACATTAGCCCTACAGTATCGAGAAGGGGGGCAAAAAGTGCCTTGGGTCTGAAAAGGGTTGTCTGTTCCAGCAATTAATGTAATTGGCCTAAAAATAACCCAGGTGCACTACAGATCCAAATTGCTCGCTGACAACAAACCCAAACAGGGCCCACGGGCTGCCAGGCAGCGGGTTCACCGCTGCTGCCGAAGCTGCGGGGCTGATCCTGGCACCCGAGCGGTTTTTCTCCTGGTATGAGCCACCGCTCCCTGCTGCAGAGCCGGGCTCTCGTAAAATGTTTATCAATGCCTGGGCATCTTCCAAACTGAGAAAGGGTGCATGCGGAGAGAAGTCTCCCCTTGCAGTCAGCAGGGACTGGATTTCATCACTTGTTTTAATTCACGTCTTTATAATTTTATTGCCTTTTTTTCCCCTGTTTTCTAATAAGCTCCTCTAACACCTAATAAAATCAGTCCTTTTCCCTTCTACTTACCTCCCCCTGCTGCCATCGCGATTACCTAGACAAGAAAAATACAGAGCACGGGGTCCTGCCGGCTGAGGTTTTAGTGACTGATTTCAACCGACGTGAGCAGAATCGGCAATAAACTTTAATGTCATGGTATTTTGATTCCTCCTTCTTCCGTGTTGCATGAAATATCTGAAGGGGACAAACGCCAAGGAGTGAGAGGAATTCTTTTGGATCGCATAGCCAAAAATGAAACTAAGAAAGGAGCCATTTCCAGAGAGGGAGATGCAGTCAGCTGTGCAATAGTTATCTGTAATAGATGGCATCTCACTGACGCGATCTCTATTATCCTCCGATCTCAGCATCTCATAGCCTTTCACGGATTCTTCCTTCCAGCACCTTTGCGACGCTGTGCCATTGTCTCATCCACATTTTACCAGTTGGGACCAGAAGCACAAACAGGCCAAGACCCAGCTCCCCTAACCTACTTTGGCACCCAATTCCCACTGTTGTAGTCTAAAAATCCATCTGTATTCTGGTCACTAAGCTCTTTACCCACGAATTTATTTGTGAAGGTAGATAAAATGCTCCGTGACCACAGAGAGGCAAACAAAGCTCATAAAAACCAAGTTTGTTATTTCCTGCTCTGCTTTCAAAACAAAACACAATAATTATAGCAGACAATTAAACTCCCTGATTTCCAAGGGAGGAAGGCACACAAATACTTTTGAGGATCTGAGCCCACATGATTATGTAAGGAATTAGCAGGAGGGAATTAACCCAATCACTGGAGCATCCTTGTAGTGAGGCTCTCATCTACACTCAGGGCTGCTGCAGGGGGACACACGAGAGGGAAATATAAATCCCAGAAACACTTAAAATTTAAATCAGGAAAATGCCAGAAAATGCCACGACATTGCTCCAGGCCGGGGCTTCTCCCGCCCTGCCACTGTGCTGCTGCTCTCACTGCCCAAAGCCAGCAAAAACAAGCCCAAGTCTCCTGCAGGCACACTCTCCAGACCATGGGACCGGGTGGGGAGCCGGGGGGCTCGTGGTCCACGTGTGACCCCCTCCCTCAGCACCCACAGAACACTTTCCAAAGGGCCAGAAGTGCAAACGCGCTCGCAACAAATGCGGGGACGAGGCAGCAAGAGTGCAGGGTTTCCACATCTCGGCAAGGAGCTTGCATTCCTCCCTCCAGCCTGGGGCTGCTTATTAAATATGCTGTCATATTAAAACAAAACTATTACCAAAAAAAAAAAAAAAGAAGTGAGCAGGATTTGGGGAAGCAATGAGGAAGACTGTGGGCCTGATCCTGCTGTCCCTCGGACCGGGGCAGCAAGGAGCATTTTGGGTGAACCTTGGGGAAGCAGAGGAGCGAGGCAGGTCAACAGCAGGTTCCTCCGTCCCAGCCGGGGTGGGATAGAAAGGAAACCTGGCCAGTTTCCCATATTTAACGCCGTCGCAGTCACATTTATCACCCTGGAAGCGATGGAATCGTTTGCACGAGCGAGGGCTGCAGCAGCCCTGGCAATGCACAGCACGGCCGGGGGAATAAAGCCTCTGCCCAGGACGGCGGCAGCCCCGGCACGCAGCCGGCGATGCCAGCACACGGTCCCCGGGCAGGCAGCGGCTGCCCGACCAGCCGCTTTGACGGGAACCTCCCGCGGCCCTTGGCTTCACCCGGTGTTTAATGATTCACCTCTCCAGCAGCCCACTTGTACCTTTGTAATCTTTCTGAAGGTTAACTTGTTGATCCTGGAAACTTGTCTTTAGAGAGCAAGACAGGCAATTTTCAGAGAGGCTCGGAGGAGAAGGTATCGTATTTTCTGATGAAAAGTGTTGTTTTTTTTTCCTTGAGGGAGGAGGAAGGAGAAATAAATTGCAAAATTCAGAGGAGCTGATGAGACTTCGGAGAGAAAAAAGAGAAGAAAGGGAGAAAAAAGGAAAGAAACGTCCATAAAAAAAAAAAGAGAGGGGGAGAAAAAGCAGTTGGGTTCAGTTCCCAGCTCCAGGGAGAGGTTTTATTTCTGCTTCATGGGAATTAAAAATATATTTGTCGTTTACTAAATTAAATAAAAATAATCCTGGAGTTAAATTATTTTTAGGACTTGAAGAGTTACGTCCTTACGGGTAATAATCTATTTGTAACACTCTAATGGAGTAACTGGCAATTTCATACAGCTTAGAGATTGATCCTGCCCTATTTGCCATGTACCTATGCAAATAAATATCCCATTCGATTCATGTCCATATCGAAGAATCTGCCTGGTTCTTTCTGACTCCTTTAATATTTGATTATTGAAAACAAGGAGAAATCCCATGGGAATTTTAGTCTCAAAAAATAGCTGGCTTATTCTTGTCATTTGAGAGTAACAGAAAAAGACGAGAAAATCTAATTCTTTTTAAGTCCTAAAACTGAAACCCAAATAAGAAAAAAAGACTAGGAGAAAAAATCTTAAAACCCAGGAAACAAATCCCCCCCCCCCTTTTTTTCATGTGAATATTCTGCTTTTTTTTACTGTACCTATTCATAGTGCTACCCAAATGTAGTCTATAAATCTATTAATATATTATTTAACACTCTAAATACTGGTATAAATATGTATATATATATTTTGTTGGCAATGCATTTAATTGAATTCTTTTCAGAAACAGTTTGTTATTGCCAGCCATGCTTTTAAAGATAGTACAGAGGAATAAAAGAATTTCAGGAGGCAGTAAAACAAATAATTACCATTTTCATCATTACTTCCAGATACCCTCCCACCCAGTCACTAAATCCTTTAAGCCTAAATCAAAGGGTTTCACTGAAAGAAAATGTGCAGATCATTTCAAAGAACATAAAAATTATGTCGATGCTTTATTTGAAGGGAGAAATTAAAATTCCCGCTGCACTCGACTGGCTGAGACGTCCGAGGAGCTGTTAAAAAAACCCCACTGCTGCGGCCTGAACTTGAGAGGCCTGTTTGCAAACCATCAGGATCGATGCAAATCCCTCTTTTAGTTTCCACGGATTTGCACTCAGGCTCCTTGCAAAACTTCGAGGGACGGTCCTTTTTCTTAGGCTCTCTTCTGCTTTTTGACATCAGGGTTCTGAGACATTCTCTAACAGAAATAAACAATGCTGTTAACCATCCAAAACCTTTATTATCTTTTTTTGTCCGACAAAGCAACCTCTTTCATATTAGGTTCAAGCTACCACAGAGCAACTCCTTATCAGGGAAGTATCTGTGGGGGTTAGTGAGGTTTTTTTAACGTTGACAGCTGAAAGTTGACGGCTCTGCTGCAACGGGAGAGGTCAGCGTCCCCACGCAGTGCCGGGCGAGGGATCCTGCACTGCCACCGACCACATGCTGAAGATTTCCGAAGGTGCCAGGATGACAAAATGGGGGGAAAAGCAGGCGAGCGGGTGGGCTGGGGACGCGGGGCGGGCTGGGGACATGGGACGGGCACTGCCATCGGGCATGCAAAGGCTCTTGCCTGGCACGGCCCCACCGAGGCCCTCCCAGACTTCGGTCCATAATTGGTTAAAAATTGATGAGGAGCGGGCAGGGGTGGGCAGCAATCCTCTGGCACGGTGCCTGGTGAAGCTGGGGCTGTTTAAATCGAATCCCATTTAAATCAAAGCTGGGGCAGAGACGGCACGGGGCCGTCAGTGCTCTGCTGCGCGGTGCCGGGACAGCGGCAAGCCTTGCACACCTTCCATGTAAACGATGTTTACTCAACCTCGTCCTAAGTGCTTGCGAGATTAGGCGGGCGTGCAGGCAGCTATCTCGCTCCTTCGGCTGTGCGGGAGGAAAGTCATTTTTGACAGGCAAGTTTGCACTCTCTCCTGGCAGCGAGAGCCAGGAGATACTCCAGTTATTTGGGCAATTTTACAGGAATATGTCCTGGGACTTTATCTGAGTGCAGCGGGACCACCTTTATCAGAATGTTCTTTTTGCAGGACATTGATCCAAGCGGTGTTTATTGCCCCAAACGGGGCATCCAGATGTTGTGGCACATGGCACGTAAGCAGCAAAACTCTCAGAGCAATGCCATTGCACAGTGGGGGATGCCTCTCGCTGCTGTCCCTCCCTCTGTCCGTCTGTCCGTCCCTCCGCTCATCCCACCCTCAGTGGCACCCCAGTCCCCCTCATGGGTCCGGTGGGATGCCGAGCAGTCACCCAACGCCTCCGCACAGGGCACGAAGGGGGCAACGAAAATGGGGCCAGGGGCTTAAGGGGCGGAAAGTGTGGGGCGGTGGGGAGCAGGGAGCCGGGGGGGCCGGGTCAGGTGTGCCCAGGGCGTGTTGGAACAGCCGGGCCCTGCCACGACATTCAAGTTTTTCCACTTCCAGTCCTTTCCCTCACAGTGAGGACCAAGCCAGATCACAAACACTCCAATTAAAACAGAAAAAAAAAAAAGAGAGAGAGAGAGAGAAGAAAGCAAGAAAAAGAGCCCTGATGCACATCACGGTACTCCACTCCCTGCCATTTACACGTTCCCTCTTTCCTCCTCGCCGGAGCTGATGCCTCTTCCGATACCGAGGAAAACATTTTGTTCCACGCGAGGGCTAAAGCCAGCACATGACCAGCGAGAGGCGGCAGCTTGTTTGGCTCGTGGAGTTTATTTTAATTGCGGCCTTGTTTTGTAATGAGCGCGTCCGCGGCAGGGGGAGCCTTCTGGGAGCAGGGGGCTGTTCTGGGGGAGTTTCCTTATCAATAAAAATAAGTCTCATCTATTTAAATTTACGAGAACCGGATGGGATGCGTGCTTGGCGTCTTGGTTTGCGTGGAAGGCAAACCCTGCAGGCCTGCTCGTTAAGGGTTTCGGTGGCCGTCAGGGGCAGCGGGGCAGGGAGCACGGTCCCTGCTGAGTGCTGGCCGAGCGAGCGGGGCCCTGCGCTGATGCTGACAGGCAGAAAGCAGCGTGGTAAACTTGAGCAGTTTGTTATGATGATGCATGAAAAAAAGAGGGGAAAAAAAAAAAAAGAAAACCCATGTGATTTTTATGCAAATCAGGTGAATGGACGGTTAAAAAAACCCTAAATGTCAGGTAGATAAGATCGCATACACCTAGAGCAGTGTCATGATATTCTTTGTACGTTACATTCATACTGGAAACCAAAACGTGTTACAGAAATCAGACACCCACAAAAAGCTCTGAGATTGCACTGAGAACAGGTTCCTGCAAAGCACCAACCTCTGACAAAAAAAAAAAAAAGAAAAAAAAAAGAAAAAGTAGGTTAGATTAGAAAACAAGATAGTTCGCCTGAACCAGGGAATACACTGTCCCCGTGCAGCGTGCAGCCCGGCCTCGGCGCACGCACCTCCATGTGCACGCAGCTCCCTTTGAGCAGCGTCGTGCTGCGGCCCCGGGCAGGCTGCGGCCACCGTCCCCTGCTGCCACCGGACGCTCTTCTGTAAGGCTGAACGTCCCTCTGCAGGATACAGGGGGGGTTTTTTGGTATGGGGCTGGGGAATGCTCATGGCCTGAAGGAGTTAATTTCTGAAGAAAAAATTATCATGGGGCACTGTTTATTTTGTGAGAGATGAGGCACTACTTTCCAGGCGTGCAGGTCACCTGGGAAGCGGCGTGGGCCTCGAGGATGCTTCAAACCCCTCTGCACGGGGAGAAGGTCCCGCAGCCCCTCGCCTCCCAGCCCCGCCGCCGGCTCGGAGGGCCCCCATCACAGAGCCGCGGCCCCGGTGGGGGGGCAGAAGGCGTCCCCATCGCTCCGTGCCCCTCGCGCTCCGGCGTGCCGGCACAGCTTGCCGTTCATCCCAGCGGCTCGGCTGGGGCAGATCACCCGCAGCCGTGCCTGGCGCGGCTCCTGCCCTGCAGAAACGTGCTGCAAACACCACGGGGACCATTTCACATCAGCGATGCCCCCATCCCCGCATCACTGGGTGGCAATCCCTGCCCGGGGGAGAGACTGCCCGTGGCTGGGTGCGTGATTTGGACAGGGGGGTCCCTGTGCCACAGGGGTCACGGCAGCCCCACCGCCCGCTGCCCCTCCGCATGCTTATTGTCACCTTCAGTTTGGCAGCCGCCGCCAGCTGCAAAGTGACCACCCCGAGGCAGGGCCAGCTGGCACCCAGGTGGGACACGAGAGGGACAGGGGTGACGAGGCCTTGTCCTGCCCGGCACTGACCCCTCTGGCCAGCGGGGACAATCACGGCAAGGGGGACCCCTGGGAGATGTCCCCTTCCCTGGCACCCCGGAGCCACCGCTGCTGCTTTTTGGAGGTGCCGAAGCAGCGGTGGGAGGCAGCGTGGGAGCCCCACGGGTGACAGAGCTGGGGGATGAGAAGGCATTAAACTGGGGGAGAAACACAAAAACACAAAAACAAAAAAAAACCACCCCATGAAGGCACCCAGGCCAAGCGGATGCCCACCGAGCTCCCAGCCCAGCAGGGATGCTGGCGGGTGACCTCTGCATCCCCGCAAACAGGGGGGGCACGATGGAAACCGAGGCAGAGCGAGCCAGCCCCCCTCAAAGTGCCACCAGAGAAGAAGTTGCGCTCGACCCCGGGGCTCTGCAAAAACCCCGCTGCGAGCCCTCTCGCCCTGCCTAACTTTCTGCAGGCGTTGCGTTCAGCCAGGCACACGGGCCGGCTAAAACGAAAGCGTCACGCTGCAGAAAAATGACAAACAGCAAAGATCTTTTATTTTCTCNGATCTTTTTTTTCTCCCCCCCCCCCCCCCCCCCGCCTTCAATTTCCTTGCTGTAAAAAAACAAAATCCCGAGGGCAGTCGGTGTGATTGGGTCCATCGCTCCTTCACCGACGAGCCGGCCGCTCGCAAACACCCACAGAGCCTCCTCCCCGGGGCTCGCAGCCTCGCACGGCTCGAGCTGCGCTCCCTCGCTGGGAATCACATCTTGTTTTTTAACTACAGGAAAGCTGTCTTTCGAGCATATCTGTACCATCTCAAGTGTCTCAGCAGAACCACTCCGATCTTGCCACCGGGCTATTTTTAATGATAAGATGAATCGGATTAGCAGAACAGCTTTCTTCTTATTCCCCCCCCTGCACACTTTAAAGCAGGCTCTGAGCCTTTTGGTTCAAGAGCCCAGCTGCAAAATCAAAATAAAGGCAGCGCCCGGCATGCAGAAACTTTGCATTAAAGGTGTCCATTTCGTGGGGCTCAGCGGTGACTGAATCAGTAGCTCTGAGCAATTGTATTAGCGGAACGAGGGCACCGTGACCTGTGGTGGTTATTCTCATAAACAAATTTCTATTAATTGCAACGGCCCAGGAAAGGCATCCCGGCCCAGAGCGCGCCCTCCCGCTGCCCGGCCACACCGAACGGCCAGGGCACGCTGGACAGCCCGCGGCCGAAAAACTGCCGGGGAAAATCAAAAAGCAGACTTGCAATCTGCTGATGCACCCGTGAGACAAACCTTCGCTGCAGGCCCCAGCGCAGGCACGGTCGAAATAAATACTCAAGGCTCGAGGATGGAGAGGTATAAATCTCTACAGATTTACATACAGGGCGATACATTTACATACAGGACCGGAGCAACGCTTGGGTGGCGGCACCCTCCCTCTGCCCCCCCAGCCCTGCAAAACCCATCTGGAATAAGGATTGCAAAGTCTTTGCATTATTCCCACCGCCTCCCGCAACGGCCAGCACAGGCCTTCACCCTCCCCTCCGCACGCCCGGCAATAGGAGCGGGCAAAAAGTGCTTCGATAAAACGCTCCCAGCCCGGCTCACCAGAAGCCGAAGCGGTTTTGCACCCCGGCACAGTTCGACATTCCCGTACAAGCGGAGGAACGCGAGTATTTGCACACTTACAGGCTATTTTGCAACAATAACCACAACAGCTACAAAGAATTAACCCACCACTTGAGAGTCCTGGAAAGGAAAAGAGAAAACGCATCAAAAAAAAAAAAGAAAATGTAAATGATGGTCCTTTTTTTCCTTGAGAATCTCGGCATTAAGGAGCAAAGCCAAAAAATAAAAATTAAAAAAAAAATACAAAAAAGAGAAAAGGGAGGGGAGTGCATGGAGGGGGGGGGTCTTTAAGGAAAAAGCTTCTTTCCCCAAGAGTAAATCCCGTCTGAGGCTGTGAGCTGAGTGCGGATGTGTTTGTAAAAATCAGTAG
>VXAL01003579.1:0-22881 GCA_013399475.1 Chauna torquata
CAACCTGAGTGATTCTACGATTCCCAGCTTCTATAAATGAGCAGTTTCTTTACTTGAGTGGTCTTATCTGCAAAGGATCTAGCCCAGAGTAGCTGCAGTTTCTGATACTGGTTAGAGATACTGCAAGATACAGCAGCTTCACATGTAGCAGCTGCATCTTTTGTAAAGCTAGTGCTAAGAAACTTTATCATAATTATTTAGCAGTTTCTTTCTTTTCTTTGGTTATTTTTTTTTTTTTTTTGACTGAATGTGTATCTTGTTTGCTTTTGAGCATTGACCAGGAGGCCCAGCTCTCTTCAAACCAAAGTCAGCATGCAGTCCTAGTATCCATGAGTGATCAGACTGAGAGCAGTCAGTGTAACAGAGCACTGCTCATATCTGCTGAAATGAATGGCCATGTATCAAATATCTAGGAATTCCATTAGCATGTTATAAAAAAGATTTTTATCTTGCTGCTTCTCATGACTGAGAGTGTTAGTGACTGTTTAGTAACTCCACAGTGAGACCTTAGAACGTGGTTCTTTGCCTTCCAGCCTGCCCTCGCAGGACATCAGAAAAGGAGAGGCACATGAAATTTTAAACAGTGTATTATTCATCTGCCTTTAACGCCATGTTGTGGCAATGGTAGCGTAGTGAGGCTGGGGTATGCAGTGTCATGGTTAACGTAGCAGATGGACTGAACACGCGTATTCAGTTTTCCTGCTGGTCCTAAGCGACCCACTTCAGGTATATGAATACAGGCAGGAGATGTATTCTGAAAGAGAACAGGTATTCTCTGTTCTGTTGAACTACTTATCACACAGTTGTTGGTTACTCTTGCTCCAGGAGTTACTAGTTTAAGTGAATACAGTCCTGAGAAAATATAAAATATCCAGTCCTTGTTTTCTGTCTTTAATGGAGCGTGTGATCACAACAGTTACTGATGTTCCAGCCAGGCTTCCTCACTGGTGATTGCTGGCTTGGGACCTGTCAAGCTAGGAGTCTGGGGTATTGTGTACATCCTGTGCAAGGAGGAGCAGAACTCCAAACAGCAGATACTGCTGTGGTATTTTCAAAAAAGAAATAAGGGAGTTATTTTTCCCTTTGAAGAGGTCAGAATAGCTCAAAACATGCTAGAATGTAGCATGAAATCATTTGCATGACAAGGACAGTATTAATATTGGCCTTCACATTTAGTTTTGGCCTGATGAATTTTTTTTTTTTTTGGTAGAAAAAAGCTGGAGAAGAACTTGCCAAAGCTTTCTGAGCTCATGTGCTTTCAGTTACTGCATAGATTCTTTCAGAACAAAGATCTCTTCCTTTTAGATCTGTATAGTTTGACTTACTGATGCTCTACTCTTTCCACAGAAAGAGAAATGAGAAATACTGAGTACTTATGGAGAGTAAGATACTAGATGCTTAAGAACCTCCAGAACACAGTCCCTTTTATTCTTTCAATTTTCAGAGTTACTGGATTTGACATTTTGAAGTATAGTGATGACCTGACATTGAAGGAAAAGGTTAACCGTTGTTCCAATCTTCACAGTGCTTTATAGTGATGCAAACACTGAATTCTAATGCAAGCCCAAGCTTGCACTGTAGGAGCAACACAAAGAATTGGCAGTCCCCCATCTGCACTCTTTGTGAGAACAGTCAAATGCAGATGCCTAGATTCATTTAACTTCCCTGTCTTTAAGACTGCCGTCTCTGTCATACACAAGTCAGGGCTCTGTCAGTGGTTTGCTCTAAACAGCTGAGTGTTGTCAGAGAGCGTTTATATACTGCACAGGTCTGTTTCCATTCTTATCTGCTTCTGTATACGCTTATCCATATTCTACTTATTTTGCTTTTGGCAATATTTGATTTATAAGAAATTGTCATTTTGTTGCTTGTATCTTTTTCAATAAAGCAGGGTAAGAACCCTAGGTCTTCATGGCAAAAGCACAGAGTGGCATGAGTATATAACAGCTTTAACATAAAGTCTCTGACCATACAGGAAAAAGTATAAAATTAGGTCTACAAAGGGATACTGCGCAACTTACTTAAAGTGAGATCGTGTTACTCTGATAATCTAAATAGACTTTTTTTTTTTTTTTTTAAGTGAATACAGCCTTCCGTTAGTTCTGGACTTCCCTGCAGCCTTTTCTAAAAAAAAAAAAAAAAAAAATTAAGCTGGAAAGGCTATGAATTGTTGTCAGAGTACAGGCTAAGGGAGTGCTGCATAAAAAAAAAAAAAAGGAAGACCTGTGGGAGGAAGGCAGAATGCTGAAGTCCTGAGATTTGGTCATATGGTTGATGGTCATTTCTTGTTACTTGGAAAGGGCAAAAGTGACATTCATGATCTACAACCAAAGGTTCTGCAGCTAGTGGATGACTTCCCAAGATTGCAGTAGTAAGTGAAATCAATTTTAATATGGAAGTACAAAAATGTGAATTTTTAGGAATTAAAAGTAAGTGTCTGGGTTGTGTGAAAGAGCTGTAATTGATTGCTGGTGATGGTCTTAAACCGCCAACACTGTAAATGCAGTTCTGTGATGTGTCACCAGAGGGATTCCTAATAAAAAGAGAGAAGTATGAACCACATTGCTCAGGCACCAGTACTAGCAAAAAAAAAAAAAAAAAACCAAACAAAAAAAACCCACAAAAACAGAACAAAACAAACCACCTATGGAGTCCTGTTGAGTGAATGGACTATAAGCAGTGAATAATCTTTACCATATAAATAAACTTTAGCTTAGTTAAGGAACAACTGAAAGATGCCAACTACAGCATAAGTATACCTAGAGAAGGGGAGAAGACTTGTTACATAAAAGGAGTATAAGCAGATCATAGACTTAGGATGGAACTTAGAACTAATCGCCAGGGAAGGGGAAAGACTTGCATGAGGAAGTTGTGAAATGTATCTTATAGAAGGGATTACGTTCCAGTTGCCTGGGTTGGTGCTAGACTTCAGTCATATTTGCCTAAAATTTCCAGACTGCTATAGCATATTCTTTGAAATACTCTTTCCTTATAGAAATAAGAAGTGATAGTTTGATTAATATAATCAGCATTTCTGGATGCTAAACTGCTGTCTCCATTATTACATACAGTTGACCCCTCTAGAGTACAGCTAAATTCAAATCCACTGCTTGTTCCACCCCTGTTGAACAACCTCCAGGACTGAGGCCTAAATAAGCACTTGGTGGAGCTATGCAACATTGAAAAACTGTCCCATTCATCCCCTTTTAAGTTACATACATCATTTGTTGTTGGAAAGCAAATGCAAAGTTAAAGGTAAGATTTATCAATTGTACCTCACTTTGTCTAGTATCCAAATATCTGAAAGGAAGTAAAGTTTTATATTTGCACTGATGCCTCTGAAACCTTCAGCAAAGAATTTTACTTTATTGTAGTAATGCAATTACAAAACAGACTACAAATGATTGCACTGGGCAGAAGTGGCATGGTTCCGGTATTCTATCTTTTAAAAGTATATATAGTGAACACTTCCTATTCAATTGTTGTGATCGTGGAAATGGTTCAGTGAATTATAAAAAACATTTAATAAAATAAAAATCCAACTGAAATTGATATAATAACTCCAAAGATTTCACTTTATTTATTCATTTGTACAACAGAAGTGAGGCAATCCCAATAATGGAGCTGAACTTAATTCTCTTAATTTCTACAAAGTAAAGAATTGCAGTGCTATGTAACAATTGTTTCCAAACCGTTCAAGTTTAAAAAAAAAAATTCCAACAAGGCAATTAAGAAAAAAAATCACAGAAAAAAAAAATCACAGAAGTTGCTTCAAGTCACTCCTCACTTGCATCTCAATAAAAAACAAAACAGCCATACAACCCCAGTTTCAAGCATGTGGCTGGTGCTACTCATAAACCATGACTTGCTAGACTTTGTGCCTAAGACAAAAGCTTTATTACTCCATATGAAAAAGAAAATCCACCCACCCACTTCAACATGGTAGGAAAGTGCACGTGTAAGAATAAACTATTGTTCAACAAACAAATTAACCTGTGCCAGAGCTGTAGTTCTACTTCCCTGATGCTGCTGTACCCAGGACCACTGACAGACCTGCATGCAGTTCTCTTCATGACCTTCCTCAGATGTCACCACCTACCTTCTGTGCATTGCATGATGGACTAGTGCAAGCAGTGACCAGGACAGTCAAGTCCCACCAGCCAACCCTGATTACCGGGAGAGGTCTACAAATGGAGCCTGAAAAGGACTGAACAATTTCTTGGTGCTACAGAAGAGATGCAAAATGTTGCTTGATTCTCATTCTACTTGTCTTTACACCAGTGTAAATCAGGAGCCCATCTACTGAAGGCAGCAGTTTTACCTCAGCGCAAGTGCAAAAGTAATATGGAATCAGCGTCAGCCATCTTGCACATGACTCCCAGTGCACCTGGAACTTAATCCGGAGGCCTTCTGGGAGGTGCCCTCTTGCCCTCAGTGGAGTTTTGACCAGGCTGCTCTACGTGGGTGCAGCAGTAGCAAGTTCAGCAAGTAGTTATAAAAATGCAGATTATATTCTTCTAAAATTAGATCCTACAGATTTTTCATTTCTGTGTAACTTTCGACGCTTATCAAATGCTGCTAAAACACTGCATGCAGCTTCCTCATAATAAAAAAAAAAGTGATTGCTACATTGAACTTAAAAACCAATTTTATCAGTAAGTTTCATATTTATGATGGGGACAATTTTGACTTTATCTTCAGCACAACACTAGTACATGCTATAAAAAAGAAGCTATGGATTGCACAGTTTTTTTTTTTTTTTTTTTTAAATATAAGGATCCATTCAGAAAAAGGGGTTGTGGATGGTTATCTCCAGTCCATCCATGGTTCCTGCAGCTAGTTTCACTGTGTAGCCTGCCAAGGAAAGTTTCTACAGGTTGCTGTGATCTAATGATTGAAGTTTAAAGTACTCCTTATTACCTTCTATGCAGACAGCAAACCATGTCCCTTTACTATCCTAATAAAAATTAACCGAATTGTTCAAAACCAAAAATTTCCAAGCTGAAGCTCATATCAAACTTCAAAATAAATACAATTTAATACGAAACACCAGGAAAAAATATTTTACATGCAAAAACCTATTCTTGGTCTCAAAGGTAGTCTATCCTATTTAACCTACTATATCTATTATGGAACACACTGGATTTATGGAGATATGTGAGCAATAGTTGAACTTAGAATTGTAATGATGTGATCTACTGTGCTAGTTATTAGCCACTTCAGAGCCTTGTGTGTTTACCTTCAAACAACCCAATAAATTTGGTTACAACTGCTGGAAAAAGAAAATACCCTCTATAAAAAGTGCTGATTTCTTGTTCTTATCAAAGCCAATGTAACAAATCAGGACACTTAAGAGATTCTCAACATTTTGCAGGATCACATCCACAAACAGCTTTAGAGACGGTGATCATCTTTATGAAATGAACTCTTCCAGATGTAAGTTAAAGCAGCTGTGATAGGATGGGTTTCCAATACTGTTTTACCATTCTTTAAATGATGGCATCATGTTCATCACTGTAACAGAAACACAGTCATTAATGTTCTGCAATACAAGCATCAGTCAACATAAGCAATGGCCACCCAGTTGCTGCTAAAAAGGTTACTTCGTGAACAAAGGCTATCTTGCTGAAAGGGCCTATGTATACATTAATCTGGGAGTTGCATGCCTCTCTGTGCCAAGCCAGAAGCTAAAAGAACAACTTAATTTTGTCAACACTCCTCAAGCTTCACTAGCCTTACTAACATTTTGACTTCTACATTTCATTCAAGTAAATACTTTCAGATCAGGTGTTCCTCAGGCATTTTTATCCTATCTTACCTTTGTCCAGTAGTAACAGCTAATCAAAGACAGCTTAAAAGCTCAGCTACAAGTTCCTTTGTGTTAACGATACTGTTGATCTGACTTCTGCAATATCTATTCAAACACTAAAGTGGGTAAACATGTGCAGCCGGGACTTGCTGAATCCCATGATCAGCCAGCAGGAGTCAAAGATGGAGAGAAAACGTAAGGCCTGAACACCAGCATCCCAATGAGTCTAATGACATCACCTCAGTTAAAACAAGCTTCTTGAACTGAGATGGATGAATAGCAAAATGAAAAGCGACCTAGTTTTAAGAACTCCCAGTTCTTAAAATAAACCTGGGACAAGGAGGCAAGCCTGGAAGAAAACTGAGTAGAGCTGGGTATAAGTGGCAAATGAGATAGTTCTGCAGCTCCATAGTAACCTAAACAGCAATACATTTTCCTTAATCGCTTGAAGCTGATACGCCAATAAGGTTCAATCAAAATTGTAGCATCCATTACAAAAGGAGTGAGATACAATCTGAGGTCATAATCATAAATGTGCTTTGCTCTCAGAAGTGAAAGCTGCACAGGACAGGAAAAGAGTAGCTAGACAAGGACAAACCTTGGCCAAGACAAGACCACCCCCCAGTCTCACTTCACAAAGGAGAGAGATTGGTTGTCTGGAAGAAATTGGTTGACATACGCTTAATTTAGTCCACCTGGGAAAACACCTAGAGAAAACATTTAAAAATGTGGTTTTCCACTTGCAGTCTATACGCTGTCTGAAGCTCACAGACAACTTCTAAAGGATCTTGAAAAGACAACTAAGAAAAGCAAGCTTACCCTCAGCAGGTCTGTATCTGCTATGTAGGACCTACACTCCACAAGGAAAGTACCAGTAGACTGCAGCTCACAGAGGGCTGAAAGTCACTCGTGCACACAAAATAAAAAAGTGACCTTAGGCGGGATCTAGGCCATACCTTCTGACGTGCACTTTTCTATCTAAGACTCTTAGCTGCCCTCACAGTGAATGAATACAAACACACATGGGTAGGCTGACTCATCTAGCAGAGTTTAAGTGTCTGCTTTTGAGTAGTACAAATGATATGAAATGACTAGTTTAGATGCTGATGCCTATATTCCGTTAAATGAATTCTACCTCATTTCATGGACTGGTGAAGAGTTCTTAAAGCATATTCAGTGCATACAATTTTATGGACAGGTTTCTGGAGTTGAGAACAAGATAAAAAAATAAATGGTAGAAATCAACCAGCTGCCCTGCCTATATTGCAAAGTGGGGCAAAAGTTTGATTTCATATATTGACAACAATATTTGTTGTTTCAACAGTGGTGGCTTAAGAAAGTGGAATATTAGACGTCTGACTTTAAAACTGGCTGCTCAAACTACACTTTGAGGTATGTAAAAGGTGATATGAAAGAGAGATGGCAACGGAGTTCCAATAAAATGTCATCTACATTATAGAAACAATGGGCTGGAGAAGGGCGTAAGCGCAAATCAAATAGACAAACGAGTCCAGGAAAAAGCGTCAGGAAGAATCAGAAGTCTAGCAAATACAGCAAACATCTCACAAATATTGTTATAAGCAATCAGTGCAGGGAACAGAAGCTGGCAGAATTATTTACAGTGCTAGCAAATAATTAGGATGAAAGTATGTATGCATATGTAAGAAATAGTTCTGGCATAAGGCTTCATTTAAGCAAATACCCAGCCATGAAGAAATCCAGTGCATATCACACCGAGCAGGACAAGGATCTAACATGCACCCCAGCTGTGGAACAATTCTTTTGTAAAGTTGGTTGTAAAGAAGATATCATCATCCATGAGACTCAGTGCACAGCTAGTGTGGATGGGGGTACAATTTAGTATGGTGGGGGAAAGGGAACTGAACAAACCAGGAAATGAAGAAAGAAAACAAACAAAACCACAGTGAATTAATTTGGAATAGCTGACAGACAAGGATCCTTTAAAAAAAAAAAAGTATAATAGATCACAGGAAAAAAAAACACACAGAATAGAGGCATAAGAATAGTGAGGAGTAGCTGAGGGATGAAAGACAAAATATCACAGTCAAATCTCTTAACAATATTAATGTAATGTAAATTTATTAGAATTCATTCTCCTTGTTCCCCTCTAGAAAGTCATAAATTGACCAGGGACAACCCCTCTGAAACTTACATGGTTCTGTACTGAATGCCTCTTCTGGAGTGGTATGTTTTGCAGCCAACGTAGAGAATAACTAGGACACCAAGTGTCAGCACAATGCCACCTATAAAACTGCCCACGTCAAATCTGGAGGTTCTGGCTACGACTCTCTCAGATTTTGATGTAGCTGAAAGAAGAAAACAAAAGGCACTTTTTACAAATTTTGTTTCAAAGGACTTTTTGGTATCTTGCCTTCCCCAGATGACTGACACATCATCTAAAGACCCAGTTGGACAAGTTTAACGTGGATCAACTGGAAAGGTACCAGCCAAGCACACTGAAATGCAGAGCTAAGTTTTTAAGTGCCAGATTCTGGTGACACAGGAGCAGCTGATCCAACTGCTTGCTCTCTCTGAAAGACTGTGATTGCCATTTCTCCTCTCCATCTCCCTCTTCCCCCTGCCAGTTTTCCCCCTTCTCTCTCCTCCTTCCACACATGGAGCTCCTGCCCTTCTTACACCAGTTCTACTGTTCTTAAGGCTCCCTAATTTATCTCGCTAAGCTTGGCCTGAAATTACCCAGCAGAATAGGAAGTTGCTTTTAGTCACATGAATATACTGGGTCAGCCTACACAGGGTCCAACAACCACTAAGTCACTCAGTATAGTTAAGTGGTGGGAGTAAAGTACTTTTAGTGGTGATAAGCTGATGGATTGTCTTACCACATCTCACGGGTATGTGCCCTCACTGCAGGTAAAAGCAGCTAGACTGAGATCAGCTCTGCAGCACAACATGAACTTCCCCCAAAGATCAAATATTGACACACGTATCATGACCTTTGACAAGCCCTAGTAATTTCCACCTGAAAACTGGTTTTATTTACCACCAAAAGACCCAGTTTGTGCCTGTTTGTATTTGTATTTGCTACACGCAGAGTTACATGGCCAACAAAGTTCTGCTGATAACAGCTTCACCTACCCAAAAATGCTTCATTTGCAAGGAAATACTGAATTCTGCAGGTACTGTTTTTGTATTCAAGGGTACTGTCAAAATGTATTTAACAACTTTTACATGAAGTATGACTCATTCATAATCATACTCTATCCTCCACTAGGGATAAAATTCATTACATTGCTACAAATGGGGATAACAGAACTCAGTCTCTCTACCAAGCTGGCAGGCATATTTTGAGCCACAGGTTGGCTGTGAGGAAGGAAGGTAGTAGAGATGAGTTCATGTAAACTGTAGAATGGAAGAAATACAGAAGTTGCACTCAGAAGCCTAGCACAAAGTCTCATAATTAACAGGCCTTCTGGTGCTGTTTAGTATCTTTATCAATGACATAGACAGTGGGAGTGAGTGCACCCTCAGCAAGTTTGCAGATGACACCAAGCTGAGTGGTGCAGTTGATACAACAGAAGGGAGGGATGCCATCCAAAGGGACAGGAGTACAGATTGGGAGAAGAACTCATGGAGAGCAGCCCTGTGGAGAAGGACTTGGGGGTTCTGCTGGATGAGAAGCTCAACATGAGCCAGCAGTGTATGCTTGCAGCCCAGAAGGCCAACTGCATTCTGGGCTGCATCAACAGAGGCATGGCCAGCAGGTGGAGGGAGGCGATTGTCCCCCTCTGCTCTGCCCTCGTGAGGCCCCACTTGGAGTGCTGCATCCAGGCCTGGGGCCCCCAGCACAAGAAGGATGCGGACCTGTTGGAGCGGGTCCAGAGGAGGGCCACGAGGATGATCAGAGGGCTGGAGCACCTCTCGTATGAAGAAAGGCTGAGAGAGCTGGGGNAGGAAGAAATTCTTCACTCAGAGGGTGGTGAGGCACTGGCACAGGTTGCCCAGGGTAGTTGTGGATGCCCCATCCCTGAAGGTGTTCAAGGCCAGGCTGGATAGGGCTTTGAGCAACCTGATCTAGTGGGTGGTATCCCTGCCCATGGCATGGCAGTTGGAACTGGGTGATCTTTAAGGTCCCTTCCAACTCAAGCCATTCTGTGATTCTATGATTCTCCTAAGGAGATTACTAATCTCCTTCCTGGTGGCTCCTGGTTCAGAGCACTCGCATTTTTTTTTCTTAAATACATTAGGTCACTCAGGTTAACTGAAGCCTTATTAAGTACTTGGAGTGCTCAGAGGAACATTACTGTGGCCAACTAAATAAAAACTTGCACTTGCTTTTCAGCATGCAAATACATTCTTTCTTTGCTACAATACTGTAAAACTAACAGTTCCAGAATTGTACAACACGTGTCAACGCATATACAAGCCTTCAAGAGCTTCTTGAAGTGTGAACTCACCTGTTACAGAAGTGAAAGGAATCTTGGAAGTGGTCATTGTAATATTGAGTTGTGTTGATGTGACGGATGAAGTTATAGTTGATCTTGTTGCCTGGCTGGTTTTAGTGGGCTGAGTAGTCACAGTGGCAGACGTAGTGGTGTTGGTGGGCATACCTGGGAAATTTTTATTTTTGACATCACTCAGAAAAATACATAATCAACTGTATACTCATTGAATAACACAACATTTGTCACACCCACATACAATGACAGAATAACAACGAAAAAATCACTGCATGGATATCCAGGCTTGCACATAGACTCTTCCTCTGTGCACTTCCTTTGGAAAGACCTAACTCCTGATTTCTAGGGATCAAGGTCAGGAATGGTTTTAAGGAAAACCTGTAAAGAAAACCTGGATAATATCCAGTAACTTTTAAAAGTATCAAATCTTTTGGATAACACTATCCAATTCCATAGAATCACTCCTAACTTAGAACAATTTAAAATGTGAATTTTAGTAATGATTTAAACTTTAATTCACTTTTGATTGAAAGACTGACTTTACTAAGGCTGCATGTATTTTAAACTTAGCAGAGAGAACTCCGTATGTATGTTATACTTAATGTTCAAAAGGTTTTCCACACATGGTAAAAGCTCAACTAAACTAAGTCTGCTAGCTTGTATCATTTATTTAGCAGCAGACTATCTTGCCATGGTTAAAACAAAGGACTGGGATGCTGTTTCACAAGTTTGGTTGACACCTAACATCTTTAACTTTTATCCTGCTTTTACCTAACACTTCCCCTTCCCTCCTCACTTAAAGCAGTAATGAACTGTTCAGATGAAAAGTACCACGAGGCAAAATGCAAGAGTAATAGTAGAGGAGGTTGATATTTATAGCAAAACCCTTAGAACCTTAACAGAAGGCAGCCAGCTAGAATAATCTTAAGAATAATTACTAATTTTTCTAAGAAGGAATTAATGAGAAACATGAGCCTCTTACGCAACTAAAACTTCTCTAAGCAGTCAATATGAGGCAAATAGCCTTTATGTAAGAAGGAATTTTATGGGGAAAAAGCTCCCTTTGCACTGTCTACTGCTGTATTATTTCTATAACCTCATACAATCTGGATTCATTTTTAGACACCACAAAAGCTTTTCACTATGGGGATTCAAATCAAATGTCCAATTATATCCATGTTTTCTTGAAACTGTCTAAAACTAAAACAATTGAATAAAAGGTAATTGCATCTCAATTCCACAGTAAACCTGATATTTGGTTTCTGCTTTTTTATACAGCATCTGAAATACTTTTAAACAACGACCTCCCTTTAAGTGTGTTTTAAAATGCGAGAAGCCACACACAGAATGATGTCCTTGCTAAGAATTAAGTACCACTGCTTCCAATACAGATGTGAACACCAAAAACTTAAAAAGCAAACACTAAGACAATGTAAGCGTTCAGAAAGGAAAAGGCCTACATGAACTTTTCTGAGACATTTAACATTAAAACTACTGAAACAGCCGAATACAGTCCCCCCAATAAATGTTATTTATCTTCCTGTTCTTTGACGTTATCATCGTATTTTGCCATAACCCTGGAAAACACTTTGAAATAAATATTCATTGCGATGGAACAGATGAACTACCACACTTATGTGCTTACCTTGTTAGAATTAGGAAATTCAGTTCCTCTGTGAAGCATGTGTAAAATACATCAGATAAAATTCAGGGCACATTTTAACACTGACAGGCAAGCTCCCCAAATGTACAACAGTCTATAAATATCAAATGGTTCCATATCGTAAGAAATAAGCAATATATGGATGCCTATATGGAAACCATCTACAGTCATAAGAGATGAAATCACACTTGGCAACTACAGTCTTAATATAAGAAGACATCAACAGGGAAAAAAAGACTAATCTGAATGCAAGTGTCAGCCAATCACGGTTTTGTTTGGCTTTTTTTTTTTTTTGAGCCATGATTTCTGGGTGTCAAAGTGGCTCATGTTTCTGAGCAATGCAATGGCTAATGGTTCCAGGTGTATCATTATTAAACGATATTACCCAAAGATGGTACTTACTCCGTGGGCATTAAACTACCCTAACAAACCACAAGACAGTGCAAAAAATATCCAGGCAGCTATCATGACGAATTTCAGCAAATTTGCACATTACCTTTTCCCCCTCTCTTCCTTATTAGTGATCCTTTTTTCTTACTTTATCAAGATTACATGATGTAACTTTTATATTAAAAGCAAAATCTGGTTACTCTTCTACAGACTTATCTTTCATGATGTATTTAGTTCCAGTCACTTCAGAACATCAGTGGGAGGCTTTCAGAGCATGTGGGGAATTCGGGAAGCTGACATGAATTGGGCACCAATCTGTTCTTCTTCATCTTTGAGAAATAGCCGTACTATTTTACCAACAGAGGTAAGATGAAAGAACATTTGCTAGGAACATCTGTCCTTTTATCTTTCATTTCTCCAATTACTTTTCCCCCAAAAGACCAGCTGGGCTCACTGAACATCATGCTAAACAAACCCAGGCTGCATGAGTTAATTTTTATTATTTAAAAAGGATGCATGCCAGTAATATAGTTCAGGTTTATGATGCTTCATTTGTAACAGACAGGTATTTTGCTCTGTAAACTACCTGTGTTTAAAGAATAAATAGCTATCCTATATCCATCCATCAAACTATATATTCAGTGTAATGATAATAATTCTTAGCACCATGCAATACACTGTGTGTGCTCTAACTCAACAGGAAAGAGCACAACTAACTGCTCAAACTGCATGAGCATTGTGCTAACATACAGAATAATTATTATTGAACGGTCATCGTAAAATAAATATTCCCCTTTTCACAGAAAATGATTTTCCTACAGAATGAGATTTTCACTGCTGCCATGAAAAGCTTCTGAAAAAAAAAAAAAAAAAGCAAAGACTAAGCAAAATTACCTAAGTATACAAATCCAGTAGTGTTTACTCTGAAGAGGTTGAGACAGATAATCAAAACGGATGTGCACTGTCTTAAAATCTATTAAGTTTGTAACTAAGAAAAAAAAAAGAAAAAGAAAAAGAAAAAAAAGAAGGATGTGAATTGCAAACCAGGTGAAGCAAGACATGGCTGTCTGTTAGGTTGGTACTGTGCCTAATAGTACAGGGCTCAGGCCTCTTTTTACTATCGTTATCTATGCATAGTAAAGCTCAGACCTCTGCAAGAAGCTGACAGTCAGGGCTGGAGTGCAGCACCTGTGTTTAACAGTGGCTCTGCACATGGGGAAGGCCCTAAGGCAACAAATGGATTACAAAAATCTCTCCTCTCCACTTTCCAAGTTAGGCATGCTTAGACTGGTATACTGCAGGCAATGGAATGAGAAACTGCACCACTTCCTTGCTATCCAAAGCTCTTTGCAAAGATTTTTTTTTCCTTGATGAGTATTTTATTCTTAAATGAATTGCGAACAAATCATGGTAGCTCAGAGGTTATCTGAAGACTGCAGAGGCACAAAGTGAGAGTTGTACTGATAATGTGGTGACATAACTGGGATGTTATGATCAGCATAAAACTCCATGAATACACAAGGTATCTTAGGGTAGGCACAACGTTTCTGCCCTACTTTCACAAGGCTCTTAGCACAAAGAGGACCCAGTGCATGCATGGAACTAGCTTTTCTTCTCTTCTCTTAGGTACAACCTTTTATCCATGCATCACAGACTCAATGACTGCATGACATTAATTCTTACCCAGTCTCTACTGATGTGGTGAAATATGCCTGCACAAGCTCTTCCAGAAAGACATTTTCTTAATTTCCGTTTTTAATAATCTCACATTAACATAGCCAAAAGTTGGAACACTGCAAATCCAAGTCAATGAACTGTTTGTCTTAGGTTAAAAATCTGCTTTCAAACTCTACTAGTTATCTAACAAATCTGTTTCCTTTTTCTACAAAGAGGTGTTTTGTAAACATGTTATTTATGTTGCAGCATCACAACTGCAACAGTGCTCAGAAAACATTTTTGCCTACAGTTCTTTTGCCAAGGTGTGAAGATAAGATGGTAGTGCTAGACCAACGCAAAAATACCTGTGACAGATTGTCCCAGATCTGCTGCTCATGTCTTGCTTGAACTCCAAAGTTTTGTGCTATGAGCTCTAGAAAGACTAGTTTCTATTCTATAAGGCGCCATGAGTCTTACCTAACAGGAAATGGAGTCTTACCCTTGAAACTCAAGCCCCGATGCCTTCATTATACTGAAAATCTATTTACTGTGAAATATCATTAAACAGATATGCACTGTTTACATAACAACATATTCACTTCTACTGCACGAAAATGGAAGAAGTTTGCTTGGAGACAAAGAACAAACATTAAAAAAGAGCCACTTCTTTCATCTCTTCCCTGAAGCTTTATTTTTTGATTCCTGTTCCTCTGTGGCACTGAAAATGTCATTGCTTTCACCCATGAAGCATGCTACCTAAACTTGAAAAATAGTATAACTTCATTTTGGAGTTATTTTACATGTTGCCTCCCACTCTCCTAAAATGATAATGGCTCTCTCAAATACCCACTTTTGATGGACACTCCTTCAGAATTTGGCAAGGTTTGGGGTAGTTCTGGAGCTAGCTTCTAGGTAATGGATAGATGAACAGATATGAACAGATACGTACCTGTTGTAGATGATGCAGATTGTGTGGAAGGTATAGCAGAGAGGTTGGATGAACTGTTACTCTCTTCAAGGGAAAAAAAAAAAACAAGGAAAGAAATATTATTCATTTTCATTTTTACTTACTATAATTAAAGTACCCGCAGCACAATACTCTCCTCTATGTTTGCAGGCTCCAAGCGGGAATAGAGCAGAGAGCATTCCACCTCAAACTAGATGGTTTTATCCCTCTGCAGAATGCTTACAGACTTCAGTGCAGCAAGAACATAGCTATACTGTATGCACAGCAGTGCTCAAATGCTCTGCATCCGAATTCTTCACACCTCCTTCTCTTTACTCTCTTCCATTTCCATGTTATGGTCCAACCCAGCTGTTGTATCTGCCATGTTATCACTGACTTTCTTGACCTACTCAGGGGTTGTGTTTTCTCTAGCTTTTATTCCTCTATTTCAGTTCCTTTCCCTGTCCCCCAATCTTTTCTTTCATTTTGCTGCATCTCTATTACAAACTGGGCTCACGCTAGGAACATATTGTAGTTACATTAAGTAGGGATGGACTGATACTCAGTGAAGCAGCCTCCTGTGGGCTTATGCTGTCTTTACACAAAAAGGCTCCTGTGAATGCAACTATTTCCATAGACTTTTTAAATATAAACTCTGCTTCAGTCTTAACGGTTTTGTCGTTCCCTCCTTTCTTTCACTTCTACTTTTCCAGTTCTCTTTTTTCCCCTTCCTACTTATGCTACTTTAGTTTCTCTGGCACCCTAACGCCCTCGCTTCTGTCCTCATGGCTGTATCCCTCTTTGACATTTCTTAAATGTTAATGGTCTCTTCCGCCTAGCAACGACCTACTGGGCTGTTCTTAAACTGCCATTCCTGACAGAATCACTGCCCATACATCCGTCCCTCCAGTTCTACACTGTTGCCTATGCTCATTCTGTGATTCTTTTCTCTGAAGTAACTGGTCTCTTATAGCTCCCTCCCACACTGCAAGTGTTATGTACCCAGCAGCAGCTCTACTGATTTTCATCATGGCAGGAAAACAAAGTGCGTAACATCAGAAAAAACAGGAAGAGCAACACTGTCACCAAAATCAAGCAGCAGGCATATCTCCTTTGAGGGAATCTCCTGTGCTTAACACTGAAAAAGTCTGCTCTAGAACAGTTTTGTAAACCCTCTTCGCAACTGTACACGTTATGAGCAAGGTCAGGTTTAAGAACAAATGCCACAAATTTATACCTTTGTACTAACTACCAAAATGGGGGAGGGGGAAAAAAAAAAAAAAATGATTTCGTTGCCTTTTCTTCGGTGTAATCATAGCCAGCTAGCCTCAATGTTGAGTACTAAACCCACAACTTTTATACTGCTATACCTGGGATATTAAGCTGCAGATTTAATTGCCTTTGAGAAACAGTCTGTGATTGCACAATTACAAACACATTTTTTCTTGAATATGTTGATTTTAAATCAGTATAAGTCATGGACATACCTGGAACTAACCCTTCCCCACACTGACCCAATACTGTAGCCAGAACACAGCTCTGGGTTTTCCCCAGGTTCTGAGTGCTTGTTTCTGCAACCTTGGGAATGCATCTGGATGTGGACTGCATGCTCGTACAGGTGAAAAGAAGCCACGTAGGTCGCTTCGAATTTGGGTGTGAGTCAGTGATGCAATTAATACAATGACAAAGTGAGTCAATGAGCAGAGTACTGGCTACTCATCTCACTTGTTAGCCAACAGCAGTTGAGATGAGCAAAGGAATACAGAGTAAAAATGACTCAAGGAAAATCTCTTTTGCATGGGTGGCTTAAACACCACGCATTGCTTAAAGGTGTGCACCTTAATGCAGTCAAAATGAGATCACACTATGAAATAAACATGTGCTTTAGCAATGAGCTCAAGCACAGTGGACCTGGAATCCATTTCGATGTTAAAAAAGAAAAAAAAAATACATTGAACAAATGCCTTGCCTTTTTCTCAGCACCACTGAAGTCAACAGCCTAGAAGACTTCTTGACCTGGTTCTCCTCTTTTTAACTGTAAATTGAAGTTGGCAGATATTTCTAGTTCTGCCCATATAATTTTCCCATTTTATTCCACCTCTCTCTGGTAAGGAGTAACATCCTGTTGCTCTGGGGTACCTAAGGGTATGAGAATTGACTTGTTTTCTACTGTTTATCAGTTTCTCTTAGATATCTTTAGTTGTCCTGGAATAGATGTGACAATCAGAGTACCTCCCTCCAGCCCTACAGCAGTTCATGAATTAACAGAGGGTAAACTATTACAGGGCAGCTTAAGACATACAGTAATATATATTACTTTTCTCAATGCTACTGAAAAGTAGAAAAAGGAGTGCCAGGAGTATTACCTTGCACTGTAGGGCGTGAAGTCACATTAAGGGTTGTAGTACTGCTGGTGGTGGTCATCTTTTCAAAGGTATTTCCAACTTAAAAAGAACACGATAGTTTAGCTTAGGTGTTTTATTACCATGAAGAGAAGAAAAGAAGTTAGTATATAGTATAGCAACTGTCACTTGCTTTGGGCATCTACACGACTAACTACTGTGGACAGGAGTCAGGTAATGATGATATAAAAGAATGGTACCACAAGAGCCTGCTCTTAGCACATTAAAAATGACAGTTGCACTACCCAACCATCAAATGAGCCAGAACTCCATCCCATCCTCAGTTTTATCTTCTCCATCATCACCATCCCAAGTTCTCTTCTTCCTTGAGATGCAAGAAGACAAAGAAGTAAGAGGTAGAAAGTCAGGCACCTTCCTTCAGTAATAACACATGATCCACATCACCTATGGCAGAATGAAGAGAACTTCTCACGTAAATCTTTTCCTCTAATGTCTGCAAGACCTTTGCGGACAGATGAGTGCTTGCTCAGCCCCTACATGGACAGTACGGTAAAATAATAAACTCCACTAAGAAGCTGCACTGCTTAGTGTGGGACTAACAGCATGCTAATGCATCCACTGAGTGTTTGTAAGGTTAGGAGTGGCACAAAGACGGATCACATTTGCCAATGAAATATCATCATACCCTTAAGATTAATTGAGGCCTGTTTAGTCTGTCCTCAGGCCTGGTCCTACATACAAGTGGCATGATTTAAACATAAACCACACAGAATGCAAAGTCTGGCATTCACATGCTTGCAAGAGGATCAGCTGTGGATCCTGCCTTTGCCCAGCAGTGTTTAGTTTTCATCACTTATGACAATCTTATGTTTCAGGCAAGCAAATAACCTGAACTAAATATCCCAGGAATCAGGCATTTTCTTAGTAGGTACAACACCTCAGACAAGAAAGATCTCTAAATGGTAAAGTTTGTATTTACGAATAATAAACTGCTCACTGTATCTTATCCCTGCGATATCAAGACAAAGGACAGTGCTACAAGATGCGTTAGAATATTTAATTACGAGGCTTAGGGGAAAAAAAAAAACCAACACAACCCCCTGGTTATATTAAAAGGAAGATGGAAGACAGCGAAGCTAAGCTTCCCCAGGAAGGACCCAATCCTGCAGAACGTGATCTCCACCAGAGCTAGTGCTCCCACTCCCTTGTGCTCGTCAGACATGCCTGCCTTTCCTTTCCGCTGGGACTGGCGTTTGCCCACTTCACGACGGTCTGGCTGAGGCAGCTAACCCATCAGAAAGCTAACACTGACCACCCCACCCCGCTGCGGATGACACACTGTGCCCTTGCCGGCTCAACCAGCGGAATGGGCTCCCTGGAGGATGAGATGAAAGTAAGAGAGGCTCAGCAACCAGAGGTGGAAGGGAAGACAGGACTGTATTAGTCCTAGTTCAGATCAGCTTGGACTGCACACCTTGAAAGGGGTCAAGGACCTCATCCAGCTTAAAAGATATGTTTTTTTTTTAAACCAAAAAAATTTGCTACGTTCCTTCATGCGGTTCACAGGCAGTTGCTCCGGCATACAAAGACATCTCAGTATGGGGTATGCCACACTGGAACACGTGGCAGTGAATGGGACAGGTGAGGAAGAAAAAATCTTAAATCAAAACCATGAACCGAACTGTTCGAGATCCTCAGACTGTGGTTTTGGAACCCAGGCTGTATGTATCAGTCCAGGGAGAGCAGGAGACTTCAGCCAGGGAGACTGGAAGGACATCCAGTGTTACGGCAAAGGGAAAAGCAGCACCCCCTTCCACGTAGCGATAGCTCTGATGACAATCAGCAGCTCTCATTCATGACAACAGACCGCACGGTGCAACTGGTCCAAAGCAGAACAGTGAGGGTTTCTGGCTGTCACCAGGGGCAAAAGCGCAAGGGTTAGATGCCCTGACAGACCCATGTGTACACACACGTGCTTGAGAACGGGAAGGAAGCGGTGAAGAGAGCTAGCAGACAGCTGCGGTATGCAGAGATACAAGCAGAGATACAGCTCTCTGGGCCACAGCAATACCCGCAACGTTGGGGCTAGAAATCTTGGGTAGACAAAATCTGCTGATGCTTGCTCCCACCGTGATCCAGAGGAGAAAAAAAACACATCTCCATGTTCATTTTTCATGATGAAACAGAACTGAACCAAGGAAACACCTGATTTAAACAATGCACCAAAGCTCCAAATACCAGAAAATGACAGGGAAAGGGGATAAGCAGCATTTTTGTCAGACGGCTCTATGCTTTCCTTTCTTCAAGGTCAGGCACAGATGCAGCTACAAGCATAGCTGCTCGTGGCTGGCTGGGGTGCAGCTGAAGGCAAGCGCGCTTCCTGTGAAACGCCACGGCACAGTTGGTTACAAGCGCTTTCAGGGCCTCTCTGTGGTTTTGTTGGTCTGATGCATAAGAAGGCACGAGCTTGAGGCAATTTGGATCAACAAACTTCCAAAAGGGCAAAATCAGTCCAGTTCCTCCAGCTTTACAGCTGGAATGCAGCTTCCAGGAGTGGTGTTCAGACATGGGAACTGAACACAGAGACAGATACAAGGTAAGTGTTGAAAATAAGCAGGACAAAGTTTTAAATGGACTTAATTTTGCCATATCCTGCAAAAATCAACACAGTAGATAACTCCCATGAATCTTCAACGTTAGAAATCTGCAGTCCCCATCTCAGGCAGGCAGCGCATTACTATTCTCTGCAGACAAGGCCTGGTAGAAGACCCACACACTAATGGGTGGCATTGCTCATTCAATTCCCAGTACAAGACAGAGGTCAATTTGCCCACTCCCACACTCACAGTTAAGATAAACACATTTCTAAGGATTCGTAGGCTTTGTATCCAGTCTAACTAAACCTAGTGCTGCAGAAAGATGTTGGAACACAATTCACGCTTTTTTCTAAGTACAACTTCACATCATTTTGTGGACATTTCAAAAGCCATCTACTAAATTGTGCCTGGGAACCTTCTCTTTTCAAGTTTGACACAGAGCAGGTGAGTTTTATCTCTAAGCCATTACACTTTTGTTAGTTTAAAAACAACAACAAAGTACAGAGGCACTGACAGTCTGTCAGAAAGATCCTTGGCTTGCACAGTGGTCTCTAAGCAATCCAAACGGGAAAAGTCAAGGTGCCGGTACAGTTAAAGCAGCAGCATGAATGTGACCAGCCCCTTGATAGTCTCTACCATTAGGATGCTCCTTCTTCCCAGCGGGAACTGATGAAACTCAAATTCTGGAGATTAAAACATGAACAACCCCCTGGCCCCAAATCCATTGCAACGTTAACCAGGCAATTCTGACGAACTATAAATCCAAAACCTTGCTATCCAGAAACTCCGTATTTCTTTTCCCTTTGACTCAATATGGTCTTTCGGTACCTATTCTTGAAGTGGTCTTGAGCTAGCAAGAAGGTTATTGCTACACCTTTTGCTGCCACCCAAGGATCTAAGAGATGTACAGAGGTGCGCTGAAATAAAAATGCAATGCCCGTTTTCAGGTCTGGAGGCTACTGCTGCTGCTCTTTTTTGGCATCATGAGTAGTTTTGTACACAGGTAAGCTCGAAGAAGATGCTGTTAGCTATCTTTTCTGAAGGAGGACGAAGGGGGTGGGCTTCCCACACGGAAGCATCGATTCTCCTTACTCTCTACGATGTCATGAAACCAGCTGGATTTTATATAATAGTGGGAAGGATTTTCCTAAACCATAATATTTTGGTAAATGTTTCTTCCACTTGACACACAGAAACAAACTTTCTAGCAGAGCAAAAGAACAGCATTATATTGAAATAACCAGCTTGCCCCAAAATCTTAACTGAAGCGAGGACACATTCGCTGCCACTTTCACATTTTATAATTTATAGTGTTTGTTGTTGGGTTTCACACTTTCTCATGTAGTGTTCATTAGTCAATCACAATAACTCCTGCTGAAACCAACACAAACTTCAGCAGCAGTTTCTGGAAGTTTCTGAATGAGTGGGCAGAATAAAAAGATCCAGAAACAATTACAAAAATATTAGAAGACACAGCAAAGTATACAGCATAAGTGCTTATAAGTGAAAATGCAAGCTTAAGTGAATGATGCATTTTTCACTTCTGTCTGAACATGGAATTCGTATTTGAAAGTACTCTATTAAGGAACCTGATGTAAACTATGCGCGTCAGAGCCTGACCCAAATGCAGCCATTATTTAATCAAGTGTATCTATCCACATTGAAAAATAACGACTTCTAAGGGGCTCCCTGTCCCATCCTACAGTACATCAATACATACACGGAACTGAACCTTAAAAGGACACGGTTTCTCTCAACAGGGTAGAAATTGAATCTATACAACAAATTAAAATATAGAGGACTACATTAGACTGCCTACAGTTAGATGAGACCGGCCCTGCCCCAGTAGACAGCTCTGACTGCACGCCGAGCTAAACGAGCATATATAATCAGGAAGTAGCATGATAAAAGACACATCTGGCCAGCCTTATATCAAATGAAATGGCAGTGTATCATTGCGAAATGGATGCCATAATCTTAGCAAAGTAGTAAACATATTACAAGCTTCTATAAAAAAAAAAGTGTAAAAAAAAAAAAGCTTTTTTTTTTTTTTTTTTTAAGGGTGATAACATTACTTTGTTCAAGTTAATTTTGGTAGCCATCTTTTGGCTTCTTTACTTTGGAAAACTGTGATGCACTGTATAGGGCATTGCTGTCTCATGAAAAGGCAACTCTTGACAGCTCAGACTTTTGTATCTCTCATTTTATCTGAGCACATTTTGATGATTATCACCTGAATCTGGCCTTCTACCACCTGAATAAAGCACAAGAAAACAAGAAGCTGCGTATTTACTAGAATCAGTCACTAAAAACGATGCACTGCTGTAGTGCGCGACAGAAACACGACAAAACACACCATTGGTCCTAACAGCAAAGCCAAAACTACCTCAAAGCTACCAAGAACCACTCGCCACAATGCCTGCGTGCCTCCGAGAAGGGCAAGAAAAGGGCTTCCTTCCAGTCCATCTCCGCGCAGCACAACCGAGCCGGGGCACTGCGGCTCCCCGGGCTGCTCCACGTCCCCCTCGGCCGGGTGTCCCGCAGAGCAAGGCCTTGGGAAGGTGCCCGCTCCATGCCCAGGTGCACCCGCACCCGCCGGGCAGCATCGTCGCCGCGCTTCGTGCTCGTCCTGCGCTCACCCGGAGGACCCGGGCGGTGAACTCCGGCAGGCAGGGCCGGGGGGCTCGGTGGTGCATCCTTCCGTGATGTGTAAGCACCCACCCCCGGCAGAGCAAAACGCTCCTTGTTTTTCTGAGCTGTTTTACCTACTTCAAAAGCGCCCCGAATACTAAGCCTCCTAAACCCCGTTTGTGTTACAGATCTTCTCTCGAGAAACCACCGACGTGAACTCTGCAGGCTCAGATCCTGCCAGAAAAGGTGGAAACGCAAACCGACGAGCAAACAAAAACCACCGAGCGACACCAAACTTTCTCGCCGTCGCCTGCTGGCCGCCCGAGCCGACGAGGGGCCGCAGCGAGGCGATGCAAGCGCAGCGCCCGGCGCGGGGGCCGCAGCCCG
>VXAL01003579.1:22945-41936 GCA_013399475.1 Chauna torquata
GCCGCCGCCGGAGCACGCCGGGCGCTGCCTGCCGGGGCGGAGCGAGGGGCGGCCATTACGACGCGCCCCGCCCGGCTCTGCCTCAGCGCAGGCCCGGGGCGTGAGGCCGGGGTCCCCCGGCGAGCACTGGCCGTGCGGCGCGCGTGGAGGCGGAGAGGGGCCGAGGGGAGCGGCAGCCCCCTTAGGGGGGCAGGCAGCGGCAGGAACGGCGCTCTGTCGCGATACGTGCCCGGCGGTGATGCTGGAGCGGCAGGCGCTTGGGTCTGCGAGCAGCAGGGGAAGCTGGGGTCGAGGCTAGGAGTGCTGCCCGCAAGCCCGCCTTTCAGTTATTGATGTAAACGAGTGCCTTTTCTGCGTACCATTTTAATATCTCTAGGCTGTCAACAGTGAGGATTTGTTCTGCTCATTGATAACGCTGATCTGAATAGTATCTGCTCATCAGTATTCTGTGTTTGCAGCTTACTGTGCACTTCTTCCTACGACGATGATTAAGGCTGTAAGTGTCAGACTGCTCACACTCCATTTAAAGTGGTTCGGATTATCATACAGTCTCTGCTTGTGTTTTATGCAATTCTGTAACCTGAATTAAGGCCGTAGAAGTATCCTGAGATTTCCATATGTACCTGGAGAAGTTGTATATGTTATTAACTGTGAAATCAGCTACAAAGGCAGTAGAGAAAAGGGAAAGAATTGAGAATGGTTGTTACCTTTTAAGTTTTCTTGTGTACTTCTAATGTTAAAATCAGTGTTAGAAACTTATTTTGTCAAAGGGAATTTATGAGTATGTTCTTAAGAATTAAGACAGCTGGAAAAGTGTTGATTAAAGGAAGGAAAAATAACTGCATGCTGCTACAAATTCCATTCTAATAAGTTAGAGAAAAATTATTTCAGTGTGGATGATTGTAGGATCCTCATCAAAGCCGCAGGAGGATGTTCGACATGTGTCAGTACATTTATGTTCACTGTAGCACAAATATATTTGTATGCCAAACAAAGCGTCTGAGCCAAAGAGAGAAAGGGACTGGCCTGTGAGCACACGGGCAGGCTGTGAAATTGTATTTAGGTACTGCTTGAGACCTAGGTCACTTCCTTGTGACAGAGTTACCCTTTTACACACATTTGCTCTGCAAGTCTCCACAAGAGAGTGGTAAACTAAAATGTTGAATAAAGGTTTTGCTTTTGGTGAAAGTGGGTAATGTGTTACACTTCTGGCATTTTCTTATGCCTTTGTTCTGCATTGCTTCCTGGTTCTCCTGAGTAAGGTACCTGAAGACCAATGTGTGCTTTTTCCTGTGAATTTTCTGAAGTGATCCTCCAAAGTTTTTCTTTTTGATGGTAGTAGGAGTAATATCAGCAGCTAGCCTTACTCCAGTAAAGCTAATAGTGCATATGTTATTAAGTATAAGGGCTTGTGGTTACAGGAGCAAAGCTTGTAGTGAGAGAGAGTTTTTTATTAAGCTAACATGTATTTAGAGGATAAAGGTATTAATTATATAAGTCCTCCTTCAGCTCTTGCACAGCTCCAGCAAACATCAAGCTTAGAACAGACTGGAAACAATTTATTTTGAGACTAACCTAATTAACATTGCTCAACTTGTGTATCTGCAGGAGAAGAGCAGTTGAAATACACAGAACAAAAAAAGTCATAGACTTGTGGGAGACAGGTATGTAACTCCAGCAGAAGTGATGAATTAGCAGGAACTGAGGTGTGTTCAAAAATAGCACGGGCTGTTTACTGCATAAAGACAGAGGTGTTGGAAAATTTGGTGTTTATCATTTTGGCATGATCTCATTCCATTTGATGTTCATAGTCTTGTGGGAAGTGAATTTCTGACAATATATCTGGGGGTGGCTGAGAGTTGTTCATATGCTGAGAAGGAAGCATTCTGGGAAAATCTAGTGGAAGTTATTGTCTCCTTTTGGTACATGGTGTAATTAATGATTTCCCATCTAGATTCCCAAATAAAAATAGGGTTGATGAGGGTTTTCTTTTTCTCTTCCTGGTTTTGTATGGGGTATTCAGTGTCAGGGAACAGCAAGAGTGGGGCTACCCCCTAGTGCGGATGACTGGGTGCCGAGGGTGACCGCAGCACAGGCAGGAGCTCGCTGATCGGGGTGCAGTCCCACAGGACCTGAGCAGGCTGGTGGTGGTTACAGGGTGGTCAGCCAGCAGTCTCAGACAACGCAAGGCGATGAGCCTGACCTAGTCCAGCTGGGAACAGCAGGAGATGGCTCAGAAACAAGGCTATGACATGCAGGGGACAGAGCAGGAAAAGTGCTGCCCCCAGTGTCAGTCACTATGGGCAGCTGGGGATGGGCACGGCTATAAGGTAGGTCAGGCATGGACGGACAGCCCAGGCCTGACTTGAAGTAGAGCTCCTGGGTGAAGGAGCAGAGGGCAGGTGGATGGAAGTTCCAGGTGAGGCTGGTCAGGGTTTGTTGTTATCAGTTAAGGCTCAGTAGTGCACTCATGGCCCTGATATTCAGGCAGGTGTGGAACAGCATTCCATTGTTGTTCCACAGAAGTTCACTCCCACAGACTGTCTTCTCTCTTTATCAAGCTGTATTCCTCTCTCAAGACGTTTGAGTAATATTAATAGCGCTCTTTCCTCTTATATAGCAGTTGTTCCACACAGATCCAAAACACTTTATGAAAATCAAGTGTAATGGACTTCTTATTTTGACTATTCAGTTTACAGTGAAAGCTCACGGATACTTTGGTGAAGAGAGGGAGTTTAAGATAGGGAACTTCTTGCTGTTGTGCTGTGACAGAAGCAGGGGCTTGTTGGCTAAGTGCAATGCAGCCACCCACCTTACAGAGGTGCTGCCACAGCTGTTTGTAACGATGTAAAACAGGAAGCTGTACTGAAAACCTTTGGACTCAGTATTTAGTCAGTGAAAGCTGTGTGACCACTATAGTTCTCCTGCATCTCAACAACGAGTGTCATCTCTCCCAGATGACGTATGTTATCAGCTGTCTTCCTCTCTCACAATGCTTGAGTAATATTAATTTAGGTTACACCTAGAACAGTCATTCTTAGCTGGTACTTAGTTTGATGTCTGCTGTGTCTAGATCCAGCTTGTAAGAGTTTTTGTTCCCCACCCCAGAAGGTCTTAGTCCAAACATAACAGATGACACCTTGCTTTACAAATCCTGTTGCTTTTATATTCTGAGACATCAGAGTTAAAGCAACACTGCTAGCTCAGCAAAGTATTTCTGTTCAGGGAAATACAGGAACATGTAACGTGTTTTGTTGAAATACTGACAAGAGTAACTTTAATTCATGCTTCTTGGCGTTGCAAATTTAACACTAAAGCTCTACAGTTATCTGCTTCTTAAGTGAGATAAGAGTCAAGGTAGACCAAATTGGCAATCTATTTAATCAGTATTAGCCAATCTGCATTTGCTTGGGTTTCTTCATTCATACTTTTTAAAGAGTAAGGGATCAAGTTCTTAATTGTATTGGCGCTATCAGGATTAGCCATATTTTGTTGAGCAGCAATTTCCATGTGAAGCACCAGCATGCTTTGAATGAAAACTGGCATTTCCTTGAGCTCTGTGTTGGCCCAAGAGTGAACAACTGTGATGAAAACAAACCATAATTCAACTATTTCAGTCAGAAAGATCTGTATACATCATTGTTTGAAAAGCCTCTTACTCCATGAGTTTCTATTCCTGGATAGCCTTAAATTTTCCAACCCATGCAGCAGATTATTCATCACTGTATTGTACTCAGTATAAGTATGAACCTCCTGCTGGCTTTTCTGTTTTGCAAACTCTATGATACTGCCTCATATATGAATTTCTGTATTAAAACCACATATTGTTATATCCCAGTGGATACTGTGCCTGGCAGTTAGCTTTGCTTGCAGGTTGTGATGCATAGACCCTTTCAAACAGGGTTCTGGTACAGGTCTATGGAGGGTGCTCAGGAGTCTTGCTTATGTATTATCAGGAATGTGGGAACCACACCTGTTCAGTTCTTACCCACTTTTTGCTGTTGTCTTGCACTCTGATGAGTAAGAAATTGACTGCAACAGCTAGCTTCTTCTCATATGATATACTGGTTTACCAGAAGGAAAACACTTCCAGTCATACTTGACCTGATTTGAATGGGTAATTTTAATGGTAAAAATACATCACTTTCCTCTTATACAGCAGTGTTTCAGCACAGATCAAAGCACTTTATAAAAATCAAGTGTAGTGGACTTTTTATTTTGACTATTCAGTTTACAGTGAAAGCTTACAGATACTTTGGTGAAGAGTGGGAGTTTAAGAAGCTCAGTAAGATAGGTAGTTTCTCACTGTTGTGCTGTGACAGAAGCAGGGGGTTGTTGGCTAAGTTCAATGCAGCCACTTAATGGAGGTGATGTCACAACTGCTTGTAACGGTGTAAAACAGGAAATAGTAAAAAATAAGGAAATCTAACCACAACTTCAGGTGAATTTCAGTGATACAAAATTTAGTAGCTAATTTTGGAACCTGGCCAGACCAATTGAATTAAGAAACGACTATTCTTATAAAATCCGTTTCTGGACATCAGTGGCACAGCCCTTGGTGCAGCTGTACCTTGATTCCACACTGCCCTGGACAGGGAGATTTACCTCTCTGGCATGGATGATGTTGCTTCTTTCAGCTTTAGGCAGGTACCTCTTGAGCTTGTCTGTCCTAGAGCTGAATAAAGCTAACCCCAGCTGGCTTCTGGGATCTGATTCAGACTTGGATATAGGTGTATGCCTACACAGACAGAAAGAGAGGGAGCGTATGGGGCTTATGTGGCAAGTTTTTGGCAGCAGGCGCTGCAGGGGTGGCCTCTGGGAGCAGAGCCCAGGAGCTGCCCCATGTCAGAGAAGAGCCAGCTCCAGCCGGCTCCAAAAGGGACCCACCGCTGGCCAGAGCTGAGCCCGTGAGCGATGCTGGTTGTGCCTCTGGGAGAGCAGGGTGAAGAAAGGGAAAACCTGCCTGATTGGCCAGAAGCAATGCAGTTTGTAAAAACAAACCAAACAACCAAACCCCTATATTAAGTATTAACCTATAAAACCTATATTTAAGGCTTTTAAAATTGAATGTCTAAAATTCAGTCTGAGTCTTGGAGCCTTAGTTTAGAGTGCTTTCTATGGAGAAAAGAAAAGAAAAAAAAAAAAAAAAAGAGGAAAAATACCTTAAGCATCCTCAGCTCTCCTTAAGCTGAACCAGAAGACTAAATACCGGCTACACCTGAAAGTCAATGTTTTAATGAACAAACTGAAAATCAGTAAAAGTTCCTTTTTTCTGAATGGGTTTCAGAATTTTAGAAATTCTAGTAAGTCATAGTTTCCTCTTCACGTGGGAGAGAAAGATCTATGTGGAAGTTCTTTTTTCCCCTGAAGTAGAGCCATTAACAGTACATAGCCTTTTGAAAACATGGGAAGGATATGGAACATGACGCATTGGATTGTACAAACGTATGTTTGAATGGACAAAAAAATTTCCATGTAAACACTTTAAAATATGGAATAAACTCATCAGGAAGTGTTGTTTTTATCAGTATTATGGGCTAAATTTTATTCTGTATTGTCTGGATTACGTCCAGGATGATTTTTATAAATATCACTGGAGACTTTCTGGACTTACACTGATGTGATTCAGAGATTAGTTTGTCTCTGTTGTGTTCAGATGGTTTCTATTTGGTATTCCCATGAAATATAATTTTCTTTTCTCATTGTAGGGTAATCTTATGATACATATATCACTAGAGTATGCTTATGCTTCTAGATAAACCTTAAAAAATATATTTCTAATCACAGCTTCTGAGAAATTGGCCGTACTCCCTCACAGAATTTACTGTTGTATGATATTTGACAAGGGACTGGTATATCCAAATGCTTTTCCTGCTAATTTCTGTAAGTAGAGTTCTGGACCAGAGTATTTCTGTATTAAATATCAAGGGTGTCCATCATACCTTTGGAAGGGATGTTTGAAAGATATGTATGGAAATAAAGGGGTCCCACAAAACAACATTTTAAAAACCACATTGATTTGATGCAATTTAAGCAGATGCTAAGAGGAGTATTTTATTAAAAGAGGGACCGTAGCCAGGAAGCATTCAGTCAAGTGGAGTGACTCTGGTAACAATGGGTGTCCATTGCTAGAAGTGTCCAGATCTTCTCATAAATCTTTTGGTTTGCCTTTGCATTATTACAGCATCATGAGATAAATAGGGCCTGAGCACTCGCCGTCTCTGTGGGTCTTGTGTGACTGCTGCTGTTGCAAGGAGTATTTCACTGTTCTGTATTTGTACTGGGGCTGGGGCTGCCAGCACTCAGGGGTGCCTCCTTGTGCTCAGTGACTCGTTTTTGACTGCTTCTTTCACGTTCAGGAAGAAGGAGGATCCTAGTGCTCTCCTTGTTTCCATTACACATTCATACAGGCCCAATATGAACGTGCTGTTGTGTTAATTTTTATGAAACAGATGTTCCAGAAAGTTAAATATGATCTCCATATAAAACTAAATATGTGAAGAGATCTTGGTTCCAGAGACACTAACCTGACCTCATAGCAAACATGCTAGAAAATGAATGACATCAAGGACGTTCACTGAGTAGAAATATCAAGATTAAAAATGAAACAGAAAATAGTTCAAAATAGAGACTGAAGGAGTGTGCAGAACACACTTCAATAAAAATAATGCTTTTTTATATTTCTGTATATGGCATATTCTGTAAAACAGTACTTGTCTTTTTTTTCCACAGTTGCATATTGTGATGATCATGGTGATGATTTCTACTTTTTTTTTTTAAGCAATCATGTACAAAGAAGTTGAAGAAATAATAAATAATAAAACATTAAAATAAATAGTAACAAAGTATAGTAACAAAGTAATAGTAATTATTTTTATAATATTTAATAAAAAGAAGTGAGGCAAGTAACTTTCACTGATGTCAGAGTCCAAAGGAGCTTGGCAGCTGCAAATGGATATGCTGGCCTGGTGAGCTGGTCATGGCAAGGGTTTGCTTTGGGATGTTCTTTGTTTAATATGGCGAAATCTCCCTCCTGCTGCTTCTGGCCTCTTTTTGCACTCATCCTAGTGACATAAATCCTGATCCCAAACTAATTAGGTCCAGAGCACTTGTTATCTCAAGCTTGCTATGAACTGTAGCATGCATCACCTCACAAGATGGCATGCCCTTCCAGTTAAGGAGAAAAAGTATTTCATAGTACAATTTTGAAATGTGATTGATATTTATTGTGATAGATCCCTTTATAACAATATTCCTGTGTTAAACCAGTATTTTTTTTGACGCTTTGAGTAACATGAGGATGTCACACTCAGCTTTGCAAAACGTGACTTTTGCGTACTTTCTTTATAAGCATTGACGTTTCTGGGACAGTCCTGGCTCAGAAAATCAGAGCAGAGGAAACAGTGGCACAGATGTTAAATTGCCAATAAGTGTAAGGCTCTGAGTCTCATCTAGACAATATTCTAATTCTGTACATTAGTTCCATCTTATTATCTGATTAGTGGTCTCATTGGTTCAAATAATAACAAAAAGAACAGTAGAAAGGCAGCAAATGAGATTCCATTCCACAGGAGTTAAAAGAGCACTGTGCTGGCTCTCATGGCGTAGCTGACCCCAGAGACATCTGGATCATAAAAAAATGGTTTATATACACTAAGATTCTACCGCGACTTTGAGATGTTACTAAGATATCATTAAGACACCAGTATTGTATTACTATTATTGACTTAGACTTATAATTTGCTGAGAAGCTGAGTTTTTTTTTTTAAAACTGCATAATGAAATGTTGGAAAAAAAATCTTTAGTAAAAGTCTGCCCTGGAACTGGATTCAATACATAGTAATATTTCAATCAGTAAATTCAGAACAGCGGTCATATGCATTCTTATGTGAATCTATAGGGAATTCTGTAGATAATGGATGTTTTCTAAGAGAAAACAGGTTAGACAGTGAAATGCTTTCCTTTGATGACCTCAGATGGAGATTACCTGAGACAGCACAGAACATCCCAGCTGTGCATGTGACAACAGGAGACCCCGTGGTGAGGAGCCCATACGTGGGGCCTGGATAGCACGGAGTGTCCGTGCCTCTTGCTTCATCACGCTGACCTAGGGACATGACTCCGCTCGCAGAGGATGTTTCCGTACTGCTGTCTGACTGGCCAGCTGCCCTGTTCTGAAACCGTGATACCCGCGTGATCCCAGAGCACCCTCTGGTTGGCTTCCCACTCTCTACATCAGTGTGTGCTCATACCTAACGATGCACAGATTTATATATAGATTTTTCTGTACATATATATATAAAGGAGTGTACAGTTATGCACAAATATGTATTTCAATACAGATACACTTTATATATGTTTATATATACACATGTATCTATAGATCTATGAATAAAGATATCTCTATATATGTATATACATGTATGTATGTTTATGAATATATAAATATACATATATAATGTGTATATACCAAGATATTTAAATTAAATGTAATAAGGGAATAAGGACAGTAAGGACCAATAAACCCAGAAGGTTTCCCAAAAAAGACCACACAAACCAAAAGAACCAGCCAATGGGTTCATGAATTAGAAAATTCTATTTTGAGATAAATTTTGAGATTTTCACACAGAGGAACAGCGAGGCTGGGTGGTGCGGAGCTCCCCCCGTCCGCGGCTGTGGGACGTGTGTCTCCCGCCTGTGAGCCCAGGGTGCGGTACAGCCTGGGGCTGCGTGCGGTTCCTCATTGGTTAGGTCACTGACAACCGTTAGGTCAGCGACATCGCAGAAACCTCCGGCAGAGTGGCTGAGGAGGGCGGTCAGGGGTGCGCCATGGTCCAGCTGTGTCCCGGTCTGGGCCTGCACAATGCGGGGTAATGCCAACAAACACAGGGAGCAGCCACCCTCGGTCACCGTGGGCAACCCCTACCCCTGCCCGGGGCTCTCCCCGCCTCAGGCCAAGGCTGTCAGTCCCACGTCTCACCGGTGGCCAGGAGACACCTGTTCTGGGGTTGCCGTGTCACCCACCCCACAGCGACATGGGCCACTGCCAGCCTGCTGCCCGCCGTGACATGGGCACTGCATCACTGGGGTTGGTGCCCAGAGATAATATTTCTGGTTCCTTATCTTTATGTCCGGGTCCTTGCAGAAAGCACCAAACCCTCCAGCTGAGTGGCTGAGGGCAGGAGTGCACCATGGTCTGGTTGTGTCGCTGTCCGAGCCTCCAGCTCTAGATGATGAAGAAGGAACAGCCACCACCTGTTGCACCAGGGGCAACCCCTGCCTCCCTGCCCAGGCCCAGTCGTCCCCATCCCTGCCCTCCTCCCCGCCTCAGCCCTGGCTCAGCTGCTTCTCGCCTCCATCCTGGGCAGCTGTGTCATCTGTGATAGGGGCCACCGCCAACATTCTACCACTGTCACACAGCCACCAAGTCACCAGGGTGGGTGCCAGGAGCTGATGGAAGGCCCAGCCTTTGCCTGCCTGGGGGAAAAGGGCTGTTGATCTTCTGCCTTGCTCAAATGTAGTGGGAAGGACAAACCCCCTAGCTCTGGCCCATGGGGAAAATGGCTGACAGAGAGAGCCCACTGTCACTCCTGTGTGTGGGGACAGCCTCTTGACCAAGACTGTGGTCACCTTGTGGCCCTTCACCACCCCATCCCATCCCACCCCGCCTCCTCTTGGCGTCCTCCTTGCTGTCAGGGCCAGGGCAGAGGGAGGTGGAGGTCAGCATGAGGTTGCAGACAAATAAATGGATTGTCTAAACACTGTGGAGCAATTCAGGTTTTTAATACTTACCTAGTGGCACTTCGGCTCTCTTAAAGTAAAGCCTAATATCCTATGATATACACAAAATTGGCAGATTAGACGCTGGACCTCGGAAAAATGTATGCCTCTAGATCAGCCAGGAGGGGTACACTAGAGCATCTCATATTGCACTAAATATTTCTTTTAATCCCAGTTGTAACACCTGGAAGCCCACTCACCTGGAAGCCCACTGACTTCATCTGTGACAGTAGACAACAAAGACAGTAAACTAGCATATAAAACTATCTCCAAATTATTCAGGAGCAAACTCAGCTGAATGTTTCTAACTGACATAGAACTAAGGCATGTATAAAATTTGTACAGACTTGGAAGGGATGAAAATTAAACATCTAGTTTTATAGCATCATAGATACCTTATCTGATTTAAATATAGTGTTTACTGGATGAAATTTAAAGAGAAATTGGATCAATCGAGGTATTAAGAATAATGAAAATTGCTTATTTTAATGACATGATACAATTGTATCATTCATTTTCAAAGCAGTCATATGTTGTCTTCTAAAGTAGCATACACAGTTTGTGTAAAGGAGTTACATGGTATACAGAGAAAGATGGAGGGACCCCTATCAGATCGTTTATTGGAGAGTGCATTTGTTGTTTTATGCAATGCATTTAGACACATACCAGTGCCTAAATTTTCTCATCTCATATCTTAGGAGAGATTCTATTTGAAAATAATAACGAATCCTCAGATCAGTTGTTTTGTACATCCAATAAATTATTTACAGCCATATCTAATAAACATGCTTTGCATTCCTTTGGCTTCATACAAAAATGTTTGCAGATCTGTAAAATACAGTTTCTATTTTTAAATAGCCAAGCTTTCTAGGTCAGTTACAAAGAATTCTTATCTTCTGACTTTATGAATTTAGAGACTAGCACTCTGTGACAGTGCATTGTAATGAAGATGGTGTTTGGCAGTCTACTTCACTTAGTTGAGGCTGCCAAGTTTTATTCCTTTTTTTTTTGTTTTAATGTTATTGAGTATCCTAAAATGTGATGGGTTTTCTAGTACAGCACATATATATTCTTGTTTATTCTTATCTCTGTTAATGAAAACCAGTCAAGCTAGTGAATCAGCCACTGACATAGAAAAAATAAACCAAACCCTTTCTATAAGCAAGAAATACTGTTCGTGATTAAGCAACAAAAATCTCTAGTGATGTCTGTCATATATCTGAACGCTTTCACTACTAATGGTCTTTAAATGCTTTCACCCACTTTAGCAGATACTGTATGAGATCCTAATAATGACTGATATCTTTTAAGCAAACACTGATGATATGTCTGTAGTTGCTATGAAAATGCATGCAAAGTAGGTCAGTGCTGCAATATGCTAGAAGCTAACTCTTCGTCTTGTAAATGTTTTAGATTCCAGGGGCTTCTGCTTCTGTTTCTTCTAAAATCTACTTTAATACTAATACGAAATATTTAGACTGGAGTTAGTTCAATCAGTCGTTTTGTTTGGTAGATTGGGTCACCTTTTGGGGAATTAACAGTTTGTGAGCTGCAAACTCACATGAGGCTTTGATACACTGCTCATGGTGAGCACCATGATACTGGCACACTTGGGCCAATACTATAACAATGCTGCAAAGCAGCTGGAAACCACTTTCTCATAAACCAATAAGGGCAAATAAGTAATGTGGGGTTTTGATCTTGAACAGAAAACATTGCTGTAGAACTCAAGAAGGCAAAAACAGATATCAAAGAAACTGTTTTCCATCAGTGATTCTTGGTATTTTGAAAAAGCTTTACCAACTATCTGGACTTCTCACTGTGGGTACCTGTGCATCGATATTCTCTTCGTAAGATTTCTTTCATTTAAGTCATTTGCTGATACACATTCCTGGGAATCCTCTGGCAAAAAAATAAAAATAAAAAAATAGGTAGGTAGTGATTTAAACACGGGTAATTCATATATTAAAAAGTTTCACTCTCTTCAGTGATAATAATTATTGTCTCCATAGTGAGGAGAGAGCTGAAATCAGTGACACTGATTTCCAAGATGGAAACCAACAGTCAGACAGCACCTTGAGACTTGGTTCCCTAACTAAATCATTAGTGAGCATCTCACATCTCAGTTTGGTCTGGGTTATCTATGGGACATGCAATCTGGAATTTGTATCCATGGGTTGTTTTGCAGTTAAATAGGTCTCGTTCACAGACTTCATATAAATTATCTAAGGTGTACATCAGTTTGTGAATTTGCATTCATGTTGGGAAAGATTTCCATGGTCTGACACCTGAAATTAAGCTTGAAGTGATTACAGAAATGGTATTTTTTCTATATTTTATAGACATAGCCTAGAAGTAGAGTACTTACAGTAACTAACATTACATTCACTGTACCGTTGTGGTAGCACAAACTACCATAAGGAGAAATACTTTTCTTACATTAAGCAAAAGCATTTTGAAAAAGGTCTATAACAGAAGGTTTACGAGTTTCAGTGTTTGAATTATAATGGCTGCAAAGATGATGTTTCTGCTTCAGCTCTTTAAATGGGAATGCATTTAGGCACTTAAGGTTTGATTTATAAAACCACTATTTACTTCTGTGCAGGTTCTTTGCATGGTTTACTTGGCAAGAGTAGAACATTTTGAGTTTACATGTTATATTTTTCTCTTCCTTTTTCATGGAAACTCTTGTGGATGTTATCATTCTCATCTCAGAAGTGCACATTAAGACAAAAAGGGGTCGAAGGCATGGAAGAACTGTGGAATCAATAATCAATAAGTAGATTACACTGCAATATATTTTATGTGAGAAAAAGCAACACAACAGTGGAAACATTTTACAAATGATGTGCAGAAGCTAGAGCTGTGCCTGGAGTGTCAGAAAAAGACTCCAGACACAGGATCCTCTTTGAAGCAGTGTGTTTGGTCTGATCTGGCTCTTCCAGGATATTCACGCTGAACTACTTGCCAGGTGTTTTTTCTGTCTTCTATGTAGAGAACCTACTCTCTGTAGGTTGTTGAACAAAATAGTGCTAAGACACTACCTAGGACAGCTTTTTAGCTGTCATCTAGATTGCTAGCAATTATCGCCCATGAGAACTTTGAGTAAGATATCTAAGATCTGTAGCATTTATAACTGAGGTATAAGCAGAAATATGATTATCAGTTATGTAAGTGATTCTAAATTCCAGCATGTAGATCATTTGGGGGAGAGGTATTATTTTATACCACTATGTCTTCTGTAATTATGAAATGGCCAAACACACAGGACTGAGGGTCAGTTGTCTGAAATGCTATATAAACAGGATGAGAACATCATTAATAGCTGAAATATTTTACAACACAAATTAAGGATAAAACAGTGCAATAAAACTCTCAGGAAGACAGCATACAAAGGTTGGGATTAGTGCATTAAGCAGTAGGTGTTCTGGATCCCTAAGCACTACGGAATGTTTTGGAAAAACCTCAGCAGAAGTGGTTAAACCAAAATGTGAAGATGGACAATGTAATAGGTGGTGGAATTTGTGCTGGGATTTTCTGATGCTTAAAGATTTTATAGGGAACATGGAAAAAAGGTGGTCACATTTCTTGGCTTACATACATAGAGCATGTGCAAAGTATCCAACATCCAAAGTTTTTTTATGCTGCAGTCACTGTACTGTGGGATCGAATAGCTCAGTGGAAAGTGCTGACCAATATTTATCCATCTTCTTGACCATGATTTGCCATCTGTGTTAGCCTTGAACTGTTTGAACTAGCTTGATAGTGATACGGTATCAGCATTCGGCTTTGTAGCCATGGCAAACACAAGTAAGAGGAGGAAGTGATTTCTTCCTTGATTATTCTGGCTTCTTATAAAAACTGGTATCTTCCTTATTATCATACAGTATTGTACTCCCCGCTAAATAAAAATTGGATCTTTTAACATCAGGACTGCATAACTGTCTAATGGTTTGTAAAATTATCTTAAGGGGAACTCAAAGTGATCAAGTTTTACTTGCAAAGCTAAAGCACATTTAAAAGGGTATTGTGCTGTTATTGGTGCCATCCCAGCATTTAGTTTACATGAATTCTGCTCAGATTATTACCTAACCTCTCATTTCCAGGAGGTAAAACCATAAATCTAATGCGAAGATGAAATTCCTATTTCTGGCTTCAAAAGTGGGAATGAAGGAAAGAGTATGACTAGAGAGAAAAAGTTACACCATTTCTTCACCACATCAGGATTCTTTCCCACCTCTTCTATCACTCTTTCCATCTGTATTCAGAAACATGAGAAAATATTAAAGGAATCTTGTTGCAAAAATGTTTCTAATAATCCCAGTTGATGACCAAACCACTTCTCACAAACTTTTCAACTGTTCATTTTTTAAGTGATGTTCATACTGCATGTTTCCACAAGTATTAAATAAATACAACAGTACTGGGAGCTTTGAAGTAGCAGTAGGCAGTCTCTTAATGTGTTTTGCAATAATTTTCCTTTTCATGCTCAACTGTTATATGTTGTTATCATAACTATCATGAGGAAGAAAGGCACCACTAGTCATAAACAGTACGAACCCTCATTCCATTTGCATGAATTTGCACAACTGAATGTTTCCTGGGTTTGTACCATGGGTTTGTAAATTCAGGGATTATTTCACCCTGATCTTGTGTTCCAGATCTCACAAATTCTTCCTTAAAAGAAGGCAAGCAGCTGATAATTCACTCTGTATTAACCATAGCACATGGATCAGTTGGATTCTCTTCTCTACAGATCCTCAGAGTCTAAACAGAGATTTTTTAGATATTTGTGCAGTGGCTTAACATCACTTTTTCAACTGTGCTATAATTGATTAGTTCACCTTAAACTGGCAGTTTACTGCCTTTCTTTTTTTCACATCGTAATGTATGCACATATGTCTGGATCTCAAAGTCAAAGCTCAGATTAGTGTGAAGTGTCTCCCTGTTGCAATTGTGGCTAATGAATTAATTACATATCACAGAAGCCATATGTATACTTACACGTGTAGTTAAAATACATTCATATGCTTTATATGCATATGCATCTTCATCTAGCTGAAAAATATGAATGTATGCACACACACACATATATACACATGCATAAATCTTTAAACTTCTAAGCCAATCACTATTGCCAGACTTTTGCACTAAATGCTGCTCTGTACAGGATTGCTTTATTTGCCATCTCTTTATGCTGTTGACTGTTCTTGCTCTGTCCACTGGCCCATGTTTACCCAAGGTTTTCATTTTTGCTTCTAGATATCTCTGCTTTGAGTGCAGAGCTTCATCTAGAGAAAGCCCATAGTAACGCCACAGATCATTTTCACACTGATGTGAACCTTTAGAGCAGGATGGTGTTGTCCCTACTTGTTGGTATGCTGATTCTGAAATGGACTTTACATGGTGCTGGGCAACCTGCTCTAGGTGGCCCTGGCTTGAGCAGGGGGATTGGACCAGGTGACCTCCAGAGGTCCCTTCCAACCTCAACTGTTCTGTGATTCTGTGATTCTGTGACTTAGAAGTCTAGGTAGATAACTAGTTGCACATGATCTTCCAGCGTGAGGCAGTAACTAAAACATTTAATATACTCCTTATGTAAATAAATAAGGATGTCTTAGAAAGGAGCAGGAGGGGTTGGTGGGGGTTTTCTGTTTGTTTCACCCATTTATTTAACATGATAAATGACTACTTGAATATATCCATTTCTGGGGCCTACAGTTTAAAAAAGATGATGAATGGGAGAGGACTCAATGAACTGAGTAGAAAACTGGAATGTGAGCTGAAAATAGAATTTGTTTTGTTTAGCCCAACAAAAGTCAGGCTCTAGAGTGAAGAGAAAGAAACCATCATATCATCAACATCATGAACTACTGGGAAGGACTTGGGACACTGGCACCTCACCGTAACTCTCCCCTTGGACTGACATCAGGAACTGTAGGAGCCAGAGGGGCTGGGCAAGGTTGAGCACAACAGCAGAGAAAAGGATAAATAGTGGTAAGTGTGTACTAATTATTTTGGCTGTATATAATTATTGAAACTTTTTTTCATATTGGTATTCTTTTCTTTATTTTCTTTTTTTCCTTTTTTCTCTGTTGTAACTAAATCTGGAATAATAGTAATTCTTTAATTAGACTGCTAAGTTAACAGTTCTTGGCTTTGCAGACAAGGTGTTGCCTTTCACCTATAGCAAGATTGCAACGTTAAGAAAACAGTAAATTTCAATTGATCCTCCCTTTGGTAGTCAGCAAGATAGTGAGTCACCATTTGCCACTAAATCTTCATGTTTTATAGCTCTTAGCCCACATAAATATGTCTGAACCTTCCAGAATCCATTTATAATTTGAGCCTCTACAGTCAGTAAATATCCTGTGTTAGTGAATTCCACAACTGAGTTATCTGCTGTGTAAAAAAAGTACTTCCATCTTCAAGTCAGATCTCCCTGAACATTTAATTAGCAGTACTTTACTTTTTGACTTACCAGAAATAATGAATATCTCACTGTACTCAGTATATCAGCTCTATCAGATGCCTTCATGTGGCCAAGCTGAAGACCTCTAGTGTTTTCTGTTTTTCTGTTACAGATGGACTTCTGTATTTTCCTATATCCCTGTTCAGCCCATTGCTTTTCTCTGTGATTCTTGTTTTATTATCTGTGAACTTTATTTTTAGAGCTGACTGAAAACAGTAACAATTTCCACCCCCAAATAATTTTCCTCTGTCTTTTCCAAGAAGCAGTGATTATCTGTAGTTCTCTGGCTTGTGATGGTTCCTGCTGTAACAATAATCAAAACATAATATTTTCTCTAGTCCTTTGCTAACATTTACTCTTACAGATAAATCCAAAACAATTCCATTGACGTCAGTGGTACTACTTCAGATTGACATAGCTGAAACTGAAAAAATAATTACAATACCATTAAGAACATCCTGTTTGAGGTGGGTTTTGTTGAAGGTATAATTTTATAAAAACAGAAAAAAAAGCATCTTCAGATTGGATGAAATTTCCAGCTGACACTATCAAGGAAAAACCAAGAGCGTGGTACTATGACAGGCCATAGTTCATACTTCTGTAGCTCATCAGTTCTTTCCCATCATATATCTGCTAGCCTTTTACCTGCAAGAGCTTTAATATACATTGCTGAGGCTGGAACTGTTGCTGCTGATGTCATTAAATTTATCCTCCAGAGATCTCATTCCTTGGCTAATACCGGGTATCATGGGTCTTCATCTAGAGTATGTAGCAATTAATCCCCATTACAGAATTAAAAGCTGAAACAACAGGAGCTGTTGTGTGAAGCCAAGCTCCGCGCAGAGCTGGGCTGGGAGCTCAGCTGTCTGACGGCTTGGTTTTCCCTGGATCTGAGTGCATCACAGGCGACAGGGTGCCAAGGGCAGCACTCTTGTCTCTCTTAGGAACAGCAGCCAGTAAAGACAAATACATATTTTTATTATTCATCTGAGGAGGAAAAGGGGCCCTGGATGGAAATGTATGCAAATGAGAAATAAAATGGAGAACTATTCAGGAAGCAATGAGGTAGAACGCTATTAAATAGCCAGATGAAGATAGGGAGAACTGGGTTGGCAAAATAAGCTTGTAAAAGAAGTGTGTGAGAGAACATTTGGGCAGATTGCAAAGAAGTTTGAAAAAGCAGGTTGGATTTAAGGATATATACTATAGAGAGGAAAAAAAAAAACGTGGGGGGGATTTAAGGATATATCCTGTAGAGAGGGAAAAACAAAGGAGTCAAACATAAAGACAGCTGTACTGAGTCCAGAAAAGATCCGTGTAGCTCAGTTTTTGGTCTCCCATGAGGACCATCTGGACAAGAATATAATAAAAGGATAAACATGCAGTAGTAATTTCCCATGCTGGAGAATATAGGGACTTCCAAGTACATAACAACAAAAGTACAATTTAAGGCAGGTCAGACAGAAGCTTTTTTAACTCTCATCATAGGGAGAGACCATTGAGGCACCAGGCCCCCCTCCGCTCCCTTGCTCTCTGCCAAGTCATTGCAGAGACCCCACTTGCATACTCCCCCAAAGAAAAGGAAGAGTTAGGAAAAAATCATTCCAATGTTAACAAAGTCAGGTGTGCATCCTTGGGAGAGATGGACTCCAGACAATCATTTATGTGTTAACAACGCCAAGCACTCCGGGAGCGGTGGACTCCCTAAGTAGCTCATTAGCTGCCACAGTTGGCAGGATGGAGAGAGAGCTCTTGGTGGAGCCTGTAGGAGAGGACCACCCAGTGTTACCTTAGGCTTAGAAGTGGAGGGGTTGGAAACAGTTGGACTGCTAGTTTTTAGTCGAAAGGAATGTGCTTTTAGTCAGGATAAACTTCTTAGCCAGACCTGTCGAATCTTAAATATTAATAATTTTACCACCGCACCCGGAAAAATAGCTTAGGGCTTAGTAATTTGTGGGTAGGGGAGTTGTACTAAATTATTTTATATATATACATATATATATATATTCCTCCATTAATTTCTTCAGGCAGTATTTGAACCTAGTAAACTTTAAGTACTCAGATTATAAAATAAAGAGAATTCCGGAATCTTTTATCAGCTTCTTTCCTCTCCCCTCCATAGCTCCTCTGGATTAGCAGAAGACCATAAATAGTTTGATTTTTCGGGGGGGCAAATGGAGTAATAATAATGTGATTTTTTTTTTTTAATTCGTAGTTCAAGATGAACCGTGGACTGGCTTCAACAAAGAACTGCAAATGTTAAAGACAATTTTGTTAACTCAGAGGGAGATTGCATGAAGAAAGTAAATATATTGAATTCTGTTCACACTGATCATTTAAAGTGGTTTCTGATTAGGGTTTTAAAACATGCAATCTGGCAACTGGTGAAGGACATTTACGTGGAAAAATCAACGTGTATTTTTTAGCTATGGTTTTAATTACTGCATATAAACTACTAACACCTATGCATGTAAACAGATTTTCTGAGGCAGTTGCACATTTTTAGGCTACAACAGGATGGTTTGCATTATTTTTCTTTTTCAAAGGTAGTTTAGCATCAACTACGACAATGATTTGACAAAATATTTAGTAGCACAAATTTCAGAATGAGTTAAGTAATGAAAATGCTGTAATGATTACAGGTACTTTCTAGAACGGGGGCTAATGCTCATAAACTAAGATCTTCTGCTGAACACCCACTGCCTTTTTAATTTTTATTTTTAATAATTTTTAAAATTT
>VXAL01003579.1:42579-92068 GCA_013399475.1 Chauna torquata
CCCCCTTTGCCCCGGCCAGCACCCCCAGTTTTATTGTTCAGCATGATGTCATATGGTATGGGACATCCCTTTGGTCAGTTTGGGTCAGCTGTCCTGGTCCTGTCCCCTCCCAGCTTCTTGTGCACCCCGAGCCTCCTCGCTGGCAGGGCAGTATGAGGAGCTGTCAAGCCCTTGGCTCTGTATAAACACTGCTCTGCAGCAACTGAAAACATCACCATTATCTTCATCAAAAATCCAAAACACAGCATTGTGTGAACTTCTATGAAGAGAATTTAACTCTATCCCAGCCAAAACCATGACACCTTGAGATTTTTAACTAGTATTCTGCATCCATCTTGGCAATGTCAAAGTGTCACTTTATTCCTCATGCACTGTCTTTATATATATTTTTTACTATTATTTCTGGTTTTGGTAGGCTGTTCTTTAGAAAAATTAATAAATTAAAAGACAAATGAAAGAGTCCCTATGCCCAGTATAGCCTCCTTCTTTGCTTTCTATGAATAATGAAATGCTTCATTTTCCAGGATTCCAGAGGAAACTAATTCCAAGGACACAGTGCCATACATTTCACAGAGAAGATCTGGATTAAAGATGATTCTCCTTCACCAAGTGTCCTGCTAGACCAAAAGAAAGGACTGAGGTCACGTTTGAATGTGCATTACCTCAACATAGCCAAACACTGTCACAGTCACCAAAAAGAAGAGGAGACAATGCTAGACACAGTAATTAAATAATACCTAAAAACATCTGAAAAGAAGGAGATGTTATTTAACATTATAGAGTAGGGAAAAAGCAGTGACTTAAGACTAAAAAAAGGGGATTGATAAATGCCCCTCCCCGCCTTGCCTCCAAATGATAAAGTGATGGCTCAGGAAACTACAAGCTTTATCACTTCCTTTGATGTCATTGGATATACAAACTATTTAAAATTTTTAAAAGATAATACACATTTAAAATCTGGATAACAAAAAGGCTAGAGCATACTACTGTGCTTTTATTCAAAAGAATAAAATAACTTGTGATATTTTTTCAATTTGTGCTAATCAAATCTAATTTGTACATACATCTGTATGTACAGATAAATTTATATAAGAAAAATATAGTTAAAACCACGTCTAAAAAAAACCCCCAAAACTGAATGAATGGTACAATTAAAATGATCCAAAGATGCATTTTGTCTTATACTTTTGTTAGACCGCAGATGCTATTTCTAATGAAGTAGAATCAATTATGTAGTGTGAATTTAAACTATTTTTTCCTACATGTCCATGCACCTCAATCCTATCAGAAGTACGTCAACTTTGCTCTCTTAGAATGTCACCCTGTGTTTGAAGAAGTAGGCTCAGGATACCTGAGTAAGTGGGTAAAGTCCCAGTAATAGCTTCTCTAGGGTAGGAACCATAACTTTTTTACAGGAGTAAGGCTTAGCCTTTATATGTGGGTGGTCAAAAGACCCATCATAAATGTAAACACTTTTCGTTCCCAAGGCAGGGTTCACTTGCTGCTCATTGTACTACCTGAAATAGGAAAGCTGCATTTCAATATCTTTTTATTTAACGGAACACTAGTGCAAGCTACTAAACAAAACTTCAAAGTCCTACCAACACAAAATACTACGTAATTACCCATTTGTTCTTCTGTATGGAAGAGGACTGAGCAGATGCTATTTAAATAAAAAAATGAACTTAGATGTCCTCAGGTATGTAAAGGAGAGATCATGTAAAAATTTACACAGAATGCAATAGAACTAAGTGAAAAAGGAAGAGACAGTGGCCCCTTGCTAAAATTGCTCTTGTCCCTAATTTCCCTTTTAATAGCGAGTTGTACTGTAACTGCTGTGGGCTTGTGAACAGGTTAGACACACATTACAACAGGGTGCAAAGCCAGTGCAGAGTTTGCCGAGCTGTACCGCTAGATGGAGGCAGATATTGCATAGTTCACATCCAGTAAGCAAAATGAGGAGCGTACGGAACACGAGGTGAGCCAGTGGCAGCTGTTTTCCCCAAAGGTGCGGACCTGTTATGCGAATGGAAGCACAACAGGAGCTCAGCAAGAGGTAAGATGCTGCTGACAGCTCGTTAGTGGTACCTTTGCCCTCTCTGAGGCAGAAGATCCTCACTTGTACTGTATTTCACATGCAGTGGATGTGTTAGATGAGCATTGCTGCCTCTCAGAGATGCCTCCTTGAAGATACAAGGACAAGTCCACCTTGCGCTGGCCCTGTTGCAGGGCAGGCAGCTTGTGTGCTCATTGGAGGCAGTCTTTCATATTAGTCCCATCGTGAGGATGGTCTTCCTAGGAATACACCTCTGGAGTTTTATCCCACTCATCTTGGTTCATACAGAAAGTAATTGCAGACTAGAAAATTTCTACTTTCAGTCAAGTATTTGTTCTCATACCTTCCTACTTTGTCAGTAAAGTGGCTCCTCCAGCATGGTACATGGATTGTCCCATGAGTCCCTAGGAATGATTCTCTCTAGCATCTTGCACAGTCTTTCTTTTGATGAAGCCTGTCTCCTATGTCTGTTTTCTCTTTTGCCAGTCAAAAGAGGTGATTCTTCTGCTGTATTTAGCATTGGTGTGGCCTCACCTTGAACACTGTGTGCAGTTCTGGCCTCCACAATATAGAAAGGATGCTTTCAAGGATACTTGAAAGCACCCAGAGGAGGGCAGCAAAGCTGGTAAAAGGGCTGGAAGGCATGTACTGTGAGGAGAGGCTGAGGACACTTGGGTTGTCCAGTCTGGAGAAGAGGAGGCTGAGAGGCGACCTCACTGCTCTCTGCGACTTCCTGAGGAGGGGAAGCACAGAGGGAGGTGCCGGTCTCTGCTCCCTGGGAACCGAGGACAGGATGTGTGGGAACGGCACAAAGCTGCGCCAGGGGAGGTTCAGACTGGGCATTAGGGAAAAGGTCTTTACTGTGAGGGTAGTCAGACACTGGAACAGGCTTGCTAGTGAGGTGGTTGATGCCCCATGCCTGTCAGTGTTCAAGAGGCGTTTGGACAACGTCCTCATGAACATTCTTTAGCTTTTGGTTAGCCCTGAAGTGGTCAGGCAGTTGTACTCGATGATCTTTGTAGGTCCCTTCCAACTGAGCTGAGCTGTTCTGTTCTATTCTGTTCTATTCTATTCTATTTGAGAAGCACTAACGAGCAGCTTGAGCTCAACAAAGAGCATGATGTGACTTTGTTTTGTCCTATGTTTCCTGTGGGGACCTTGGCCAAATGAACAGGCTACATTCTGTCAGCATTGCATCTTTCCAGGACTCCTCAGGTAATTATCCACTGTCACGGTCTTTTTTTTTTTTTCCGGGTCTTCCCCTTTTCTCCAACTGGGAAGGCCAGTTTTGTGACTAAATTTACTCTTCTGCTATGCAGTCTGCTATGCTGCCTTTGGAAGTAGCTATGGAATTGGTGTTCATCTGTCTTCCTATGTGATGGTGGTGTGTGAGGAGAAGTGTTTGGGGCTACTGTGAGAGTATGGAAACCCTGTGTGACCCACCTCAGTGAGTCCCCGTGGGGCCCAGAGGATGGCTACTGCTGAAGGCTCTGCTTTGAGAGGAGAAAGGTGTGAAGGACTCCTGAAGCTGCACTTCATCCTTGGGCTGGTTATGCTGCCATGTAAGTGCTGTAATTGAGCATAACCCCACTGAATAATATAGTTCCTGGCTTTTCCTTTGGTGTCATGGAAAAAGAATTGGATCCACTGAGATAGAGCTGGTGTTCCTGAGACACAGCTTAACCAAGTTGGTCAAGCATCCAAAGAGGCTTTGGAGCTCACTAGTGCCTTTCTGCATAGTTTTTGATGCGGTTTGGGATCTGACACTTAGTCTGGGACTTTCTGTTTTTCTCTTACGTCGAGACCTATGCCTTCAGGAGAAAGTCCAAATAGTACCGGGTACTTCATCCCTGAGCTTCATGTGGAAGAAAAGGCAGATAACTGAAGGGAATGTTTTCAAACTTCTGTCTTACCAGAACTGAGAAACTTGTCTGAGGGGGAAGCACTTGAAGGAAGCATTTTTCACACCCCATGCTTACATGTTCTTGACACTCTGGGTGTCTCAGTCAGTGACTTACTTGAGCCATTACTTTTGGATAAAGGCTGAGAAATGCTGTTATTTGGCAAAGGTGTTGATATAAAAGAAGCTTTCTCCGTACATGAGGGAACACAAAAAACTCCTAATGGGAAGACCATTGATCCCGCTGAGTTGAAGAGTTTATCCCGCTGAATGCACAAAAAAGTTCTGGTGTTTGTAGACCGCTGCCTACACACAAAGTGACACACCTCTTGTCATGGCACCCTTCCCGTCCCATCCAAGGACTGAGCCCAGTGGAGATTTTGAAGTTTCTCAGGTGAGGCTTTGCTCATGGAACCAGGGAGATATGGCCATTTTTTTTCCTGGGATTTGAGAGACATTGATGCATTTCCCTGTGTCATTCCAGCTCTTCAGTTATGGCAGGAAGACAGGCCCACCCTGCAGCAGAGAGCAGCTCCGGCCCCCCAGGACAACTGGCCAGCTCCAGCAGCCAGGAGGTCCTAGTCGTGGTTCTAGGGTTATGCCTGTCTGACCTTGTTTTTGTTTTCTGGCAAGGTGGGATTAGCCTTCCAAAAGCCTGCAACGTCAGCCTGAGGCCACTTCTGTCTCTTTTCCTGTGTTGTCCTGTCTATGAATGGGGGCTTGTCTGAGGGAAAACTGAAGAAGAATTGAGGACAGAAGGAGAATTCCTGGTGTTTTTTTTTTTAATTTCAAAATATCTGAGAGGTGTTTGAATACCCAAGTGCACAATTGGAATCCTGTTCCACTATTTCTTAACCCTCTTTCTCCGGCAAGCCTGTGAGGCCATGTGAGCCCAGCCCGTGCCAAAGGAAGCAGGATTCTGAGGAGGCAGCAGCAGTGACTGAGGAGGGACAGGACGTGTGGGAACTGGAAGTGAGCCAGGAACAGGGTTTGTAACTCCAGAATTAGATGCACACAGGCCCTTTTGGTACCTACACCTCTGTTCAGAAGGGTATTTGTCTGTCTGTCTATTGCACATATGGGAGTTATTTAATACACCAGTGAAATGCCAGAAGACAACATTAGACAACAAAGTATACAAGGTGTTGGGTTTTTTAATTGTCAAGTGAAATTGTATATAGTGTAAACAAATCTATGAAAAGTTCAGGATAGAAGGTGACATTGAGAAGTTTACCACTTTAATTAGCCAGAGCGTTAAAATGGCTTTGGAATACCAAAACTACCAGATCTGAATTCTTCATTTTTTTGGAACACTTTCTTCAAGAATTTGCAGACTTGCTCCCTGTGGGAAAGAAACACAAAACATAGAGACTGTGCTGGAAATGGACAATGCAAACAACTTTGTTTTATTCCTAGTGTTTCTCTAGCATGCCATGAGGAAAGTGGTGCCTAAAGAAAATTAACCCTGGCAAAGTTTATCCCATGGGGTCATTTCTAGTTGTGCCCCACTGTTACTGCTGAGTTTAGTTTCTGCCTTCACTAAACTGTCCCGTTGCCTTGGTAAGTGGGACAGTATCTCTTGTTTTCCTAGGGAGCAATACATTACTCAGCTAGCGGCCCCACTTGCTGAAACAGCTCATTTGCAAAGCAAGGTCCAAAGGATATGTTTGGCAATGCACAGGTGTGCAGGAAGATTGTGCTAGGCTGCTGCGCTGCTGTCCGTCAGCTCTTGGTTGCAATGGGGACGTGTTACAGAGGAGACATAGTGGATGGAGTATACAGGAATGTAGTTTTCCCAAATTTACTCCCTTTCTTTCTTTTTGGTAGCGTGAGGAACCCCTTGCAACAAGGGAGAGTAGAGAAACCTCTACACCAGTAGGTTTTATCTTGAAAATCAAATCTTATCAAGAATTTACCGTATAACCTCTGAATTCCTTTCCTGTCGTCCTTTGGAAGTGTGAAGGTTTCTGGGTTCACATATGAGTAGAGAGGGTACATCAGAGCTCCTTGGACATTTGAATGGGCGAGTCCCAAAGAATGGCCAAATTCATGAGCAGCAACAAGGAACAAATTAACTTCTGCAGCATAAAAGCGTAGAAGAGTATGTTAAAGGTAGGGCATTTCTTTTTAGCATACAAAGAGTCCAAGCAGCAGGAGAATTTATGTCTTTCATTCCCTTGGAATGAAACCTTGAAGTTTTTATCACGTATAACTGAACTTTCTTAATTAACTATAATATTTTAATAAAAATATTGCTTATCCCTTGCATACACATATAGAGACCCTGGGTATCTTTCCAATTCTGATTTTAGTCAACCTTACTCCTACAAGCAAGTCATTGTACCTTTTCATACTTTATGTAGAAAGCAGACGATCATGGCCCTTGTTTAGCCTGTGAAAAGTGCTTTAAAATCCAGACAGAACAGGCATTACGTAGCTGCTATTGATAAGGAAGCACAAACCCTTAGGTAGTTGAAAAGAAGGAAAGAAATGTTGGTCCCGAAATGGTGCTGAAGCATGTAGCGTTATGGAAAGCATTTCCTATGGCTGTGTTCTAGTGACATATACAATATTTGCCCTTCCCCCTTCACGCACACATGTAGGGTTTACCTTGATTGTAATTTGACCACCTTTCATCATCATCAAAATGAGCATCTCCACCTAGACCGTCTCCAGGTGCAAAGGCATGAGCTAATGTATTACCTCTTCCATCAAAAGGATATCCATCACCATGCTCTATGTTTGAAAAGAAAGAAATGTAATCAGATACCATCAGCTCTAATGCTTAAATTCAGCAAATTGAAGCATATTGCTTGTTTGTGCTACTTTTGTTCATTACCATTCCTTAAAAAAAAACAGAAACCAAAAAACTCTTACGATAACAGCAAGATTGTAAAAACAAGGAACAAGGCTTTAGGAAACACTCTCCAAATTCATGACTTAAATTCAAAAATTAGACTTGATAATTGAGGCTTCTGCATGCTTCAGAGACAGCTGAGCCTTTGCCAGAAAAGTGTTTCTGAGGCAGCATTCAGGGATTATTTCAGAATAAATACTTAATGCTTGACAACATTATAAGCACCTGAATGTTTTTATTGTTGGACAGTGCTGTGCAACTTCAGTTTTAGACACTCACTTGAACTGATTCTAGTGGAAGCCAATGATTTGGGGTAGAATACCATGTATCTGAATAGCTGAGTTCTTTTGTCCCCAGCCTTGGAGTTCTGTATAGAACCTACTGCTATCACTGTGCTCATAGGATGCTGCCATTTCCTACCTTGAGAGCTGACAGGGCAGTATATTTGTACCAAGTCTGAATATTTTCCCCTCCTCCTTATGGAGCTCTGACTTGATTGAGGGTTTCTGGGGACTTGAATAGCAGTATGTGTCCTTTCCCCCAGACCACATAGATGGACCTTGGGGCAGAGCTGACATAGGCAGATGAGACCCTAGTCCTAATGCATGACAAGGGATTAAACCCCACTCCAGCTAGCAGAATCCTTTCTCACTTTGACTGGCATATTAATAGACTCTTCCTGGCTACACAACACGCTTCCCAGGAGTGAAGCAGGGACTCAGCGTGTTTAGGTGCTCATATGCAGTCATCTACAATGTAAACCAGGTGTTTGATCTTCACTTTTAATTATTGGAGATCTAGTAAACATCATCAATGGATCTAGAGAACAAGTCAAATGACCTTAAAGTAGGCATTTAGTTTGGCTAAGCTGAGTCATTTTAGGTGCCAGGCACAAGTAAAAGGTATGCCTAAATTCATGTACTAGTCTGGATCATGAGCGTCTGTAGTGACCCTACTGGTCATCCCCATTTACCACGCTCTAGCTTGTGCCTTGGTGCAGGCTTGGTGTGCACCAGTGGTATTCCTTCTAGAAGAAAATCAACCGGAAGATCCTCTCTGGGGCCAAATGCACCCCAGCTTTCAAAGGATGTTCAGTCCAGAGAACCAGACTAGAGCTAGATCAAAGTAAAGCTGCCTGATCCTGCCTAAATCCAGCCTGTGGATGCTGGGTCTTCAGCACCATCTGTTTTGCTCTACAGACCTCTTCCCATTAGTTTGCACTGCTTATCAAGGCAGACAGACCCCTGAACATCTACATTTTGGTGTCTCAGTCTGGGGCTGAATTCTCCTTCTATTTCACAGCTGTAACTCCTAACAGATTTTCTAATGGTTACATAGGAGTAACGTTGATTCGTGATATATAAAACTGGTGGCATGATAAAGAGAAGTTAAACTCCATGCAAGCTTAATAACAATTCCAAACTCATTCTTTCTTAAACCTTTGGCTATAGATGCTGTAAATCAAACATGGAGCGCTCCATTTTAAAAATGATGTAGTCTCACCACGACGTGCAAATCTAATCACGATGTCTGCATGTCCCCAGAGAACTTTTTTGAACCGCAGTGGAGTCACATCACTCCATACCATAAAAGCCCTTCTAATTGCATCATCCACATGTTCTTGGTGTAGATCAGGTGTATAATTAACAATCCTGGCAGCAAAAGGAAACAGATTAATGAATATAGGCTGTGAAGGAAACCTGCATAGTTAAACACAAAACAACCCCTTTCTCCGTAAAACCTGAAACATCACTAACTTGTAAGTCAAATATTTCTTATTCCATCTTGGACTTCCAGGAAATGTTTTGTAATCTGCTATATCAGGGATTCCACATCTAGGCTGTTGCATTATTTTTTTTGTTTCTGCATTTAATTTTCCAGTTACAGTCAGGTGGAAAAACTTCTGCATTTCTTTAATCCTCTCTTCTAAGCTGGGGATAGAGGTTTTTTCAAGAACTGGGAAGAATTTATTCAGATATGCCTGGAAAAAGAAAAGAAAAATAATAATTAGTAAGTATATTTGTGATCTCTCAGTAAGTGCATTTTACATTAGATTGAAGTGTTTTATTGTCCTGCAGTCATGGCTAGTTTTAGACATATTTTTTCTTCCCATTTCAGTTTAACAAGTGGTACTTTCTCTGTTGTATAGATTAACATATATGAAAATAATTGTAATAGCAGCACAACATTGTAAGCAAGCAATCATGTTAAATAAATGCAGTTTACTCAGCATTCAAATCCACCAACCTTGAAAATAGTATATAGAATATTTTTGAGATGTTTTAAAATGATGTGCTCCCTTTTATTTACCAGTTGGAACTTTGTCTCTTTTGCAAGTTAGACTTATGGTGTCTAAGTCAATCAGCAAGTTTAAATAGTTTTATGTCACCTCTGCAAAAACTGTTGCAATGTAAGATAACACAATATAAACAGACAGGAAAGGAAAGTAGAAGTAAAAAATCAGGTTATTCATAATGCAGTTACCTTGTCCCCCGGTAACATACCTTTATAGTCTCCAAGTCTGTGTTGCTCCATGTTTCTGATTTAAGTTGTATTGGAAAAGCAAGACTCTGAGGTAGGAGGATGGCAGCACAAAGTAGGAGGCATTGCATAGTCCCCAGCATTGCCAAGGAGCTTTGCTACAGCAGAAAGTGTTTGACCTTCTGTCTTCCAAAGACCACAGCTAAAATGCTTATATAGATTCTGTTAGCTCCATGCGGCAGTCATGTACATGACTCAGTTTTTGGTGGTGTTAATGTAATGGCATCACTATTCTAAGAAGTACATGAAAGCATGTTAAACAAATCTCTCCTTTGACTTCCCTGTTGATGTCATGTCACAGCCAGCAGCCAACTTTGGCTCTCTCTTTTCATATTATTCCAGTAGTGAAATCATAGGGTCACAGGGAAGTTCACTTTCTGTAACTTCATCAATACAGTTACTGTGTAATCACTTCTTACTGCACTTCCCTCAAAGTTCCTTGTACACAAAGACATTTTGCAACATTTTGGTCAGACAACCTGCCTGTGTTAGTTGCTGCAGAGGCAGAGATGAGATGGATGGGAGTGCTTGCTCTCTTGGCAAGAATGTGTGAAAGCCCACAGGAAAAAAAGGGAAGATCTTACCCTAACAAATATATAGCCATCTTCTACCTCCAGCTGTACCAGTGCCACCTGCTTGGGGGTCCATGGAGCACTGGTGGAGAAAACCAGAGCTGAGGAGGGCAGCAGCAACCTCTCTGGTCCCCTGAGACCATCACTGGTCTCAGCTGCATTCCACCAAACCCTATTGGAAGAGATCAGTTTGAGGGCTGGAAACAAAAGCTGGCTTGTGATTTTTTTCAGGCTGTGCATTTTTGTGACAGTGTTACCTCTAATCCAAAAGGAAAGGCACATAAATGGGAAAAGATTGTTACGGTTTCTCACAATAGGACTGCTTATATGAGCATAGGTGAGCATGTATTGAAGAGTTTATGGGTTACTGGCTTAAGTCCAATGTACTTCTGACTAATGAGAAAGACTTCTGATTTCACAGAGAAATGATTTATACCAACACACTGTTGAATTATGCAGGAGAGAACTACATTACACAGTAATGTCTGAAATAGTTTTTAAAGGAATGGGGCTTCTACCTGATATTGAAAACAGCCCAGATACCCCTCATATGACAATTTCTGTACATTTTTGGTAGGCTTACAGGAAACCTATCAATTCTGAAATTGGAAAGCTTGGTGAAAAAAGCTGTTTTACTCTTAGAAGTAGGTTTCATCTTCTTCTTCCTCAACAACTGACTTTATGTCTGATTGTGACAGCAAAGTGGAATCTGGCCTAGGGTCTGGGTGGCAGGTGAGATGAGGATGTGTTTAAGCCTCTTTGAGCTCCATGAGTCTTGTGTGTGGTACTGATTATTTCCTCACGTACTTGAGAGGAATATGAAGGCCTCCAAAGCCCCATTCCAGCTGACAAACTATTGAACAACTCCTTTGTATCTATAACTGGGACAAATGCTAGATGTACAAAGCTAAAAAGGAGAGTTTAAGCACAAGAGCTTGCTGAGAAAGGACAGACTTCATGCTACATTTTATTTTCTGCTGGACATTTGTCAACTCCCCTCCCTTTAAAAAAAAAAGAGAAAGAGAGAGAGTTTCAGTGAATGTGGGGCTTGAACTGAAATAAAAATCTTTCCATGAAAATAAATTCATTTTACTTGGGCTCAAAATCATTGGGAATCAATCTAATTCTAACAAGAAGATCAGTATGAAAAGGAATTGAACGCTAATTTTAAGATTTATCTGTGTGAGTTTTGCACACTTTATCTTTTTGTCTTGGTTTTGAATGACAAAAACTGTTGTGGGTCGGGAAAAATCATTTCCTGCCCAGACATCATAGTCACATCATTTACATTCAGCAGAGAACCTGTGCCTATGCCAGAGAGTTAGAGGAAGTTCAAGGAGGTCAGAAGAAACACTGTTAGAGACATTTGATAGTTAATAGGAATAACTGTAGCCACATATTGAAAATAAAAGTGCTCCATGACATAAAAATCTATTAGGGAGGTTCACAATATTGCCACTGAAATGTTTACACCGTGACATTCTGTGAGATGAGTAACCCTGCTGTGAACAAGGGTACTTCATGAAACTGTGTCCTGTGAGGAACGCACTGATGGGCATCAGGGTCCTTGTGGCCTAGGGAAAAATACATATATAGAAATCAAGACCTGAGCCTCCTTTGGACATCAGCAATTTTGTACTCTGCAGTGGGATGAAAAAGTGAAGTAGAACTGAATGATTCAGTGGTGAATGATCATTGTTTCTTGGTCATTTGACTTGGACAGGAGGCTCAGCTGGATTCTGGCCAAACTGTATGCGGCCAACAGTGGAGTAAATGCAGGTCAAGAGCTGCTAAATTGTCTTTGTGAATGCACTGGGTCTGGCTGGGATGGAGTTAACTTTCTTTGTAGCAGCCTGTATGGTACAGGGTTTGGATTCACAGATAAAAGTGTTGATAACGTATCAGTGTTTTGAGTATTGGTGAACAGTGCTTGAACAGGGTGAAGGCTTTCTGTGTTTCCCACATTGAATAGGCTGGAGGTGGACAAAAAGCTGGGAGGGGACACAGCCAGGACAGCTGACCTGAATTTGCCAAAGGGGTATTCTCTATGATGTCATGCTCAGAAATAAAATTGGGCTAGTGGAAGAAGAAGGGGGAGGGGGATGTTATATTTCAAGGTAGTCATTGCTTGGAGACTGACTGGACATCAATCTGCTTGTGGGAGGTGGTGATTACCTTTGCATCACTTTTTTTTTTTTTTCCTAATTCCTTCACTTATTAAATTGTCCTTATTTCAATCCATGAGGTTTTTTTTGCTTTTGCCCTTCCTAATCTCTCACCCATCCCACTGTGGGTGGGGAGTGATTGAGCAGCTATGTGGTGGTTAGCTGCTGGCATGGTCAACCCACCACAGTGAAAATCAGGCAAAATGAATGGCCAAAATTCCTGGTAAATATTTTGTTTGGGTCACCTGTGAATTATGCAATATTGTTTTTAAGCTCCTACCAAACCAGATAGACCTGGATTCTTATGGTCTCTAGGACACCCAATACCTTTTGTTCTGTTATCTGGTTATTTAATTTGACTACAAAAAAAAAATTCAAACTTGGCATGTATTTTTGCAGATTAAAATCTTTTTTTACATTACAATTTCTCAAGGCTAAGCCCAGTGAGGCACAGCCTGGGTTTAGAACCTTGCTGGTATTTTCCCATAAAAAAAACCTTCATTCTCCTCGTCTCAGTTTTGCATGGCACACTTCTTTTGGATGCAAAACTAACTCTGAGCAACACAAATCTGTAGTCCTTTCACGGTTATTATTAGCCATTTTTCTTGGCCGAGTCTACACTGTAGAGGGTGTCCCACCTCCATGGTTTGTGCACTCCATTTCCATAGATTTTACTCCTGAGGGGGGTCTCTTCAATGGAGTCCCTTTTACACTGAGAATCCAGGGCTATGTACCCCTTTTGTGTGAGAGTGAAAAACTCCAGTTGTTGCTGCCTAACCACTGAGGTCCTGTCAGGGCCTCTCAGCAATGTGTCAGCCCATCGCTGGAGAGAGGCAATCCTGTTTTCTTCCCTGTTGTTCGGCTGGATCAAGATGCTTTGAGCTATTTCCCAACAGGACATACCTCATGCCCCAGCGCTTTAGGGGAAGAAAGGCCTGAGGAAGGGATTAGATGTTCAGGTTCAGCACAAACAACGTGACAAGAACTAACAGACTTAGGTTACTAGTAATTAAGCAATCAGACTTAACATATCTCAACTTGTGGATTTACCATCTTATGGTTGTCTAGAATTGCTTTGCATTTAATGACTTTGTGTTTAGAACAGTTTGGCTGGGACATCATGTGGGAGAAAGAAGTAAACGTAGAGCAAGTCTTTACAATAATTACCTTGAGCAATAAACCACCAAGCAAATAGCCTTCCTGTAAATGTTATATACCTGTGTTAGGTTTGACATCCTATCTTGTTGAATTTGTCTGCTTGTTTGGTCAATGCCATGGATCAGGAGTCTCTCTTTCCTCTGGGAAAAAGAAGCATATGGATATCTCAAAGTTTTCCATATAATAATTTGTTTTATTCAATTTAAATTGAAATCATGAGATACAACCTTTGGGTGCACGCAGTCTTTCCTTCCTCCAGAAGCACATGTGCAGGACAGAGGGAAGGGAAGAAGGCAGGACGTCAGTCAGCTGCATTTCACAGCAGTATGGATCCAAACCTTGCTGTTGCAGAAGCAGGGGCATGACCTCCTATATCCACTTTTCATTAGTGAATTCTCTTTTTGTAGCTGGCTGTCCCCATCCATTTATAAGTCTGGCTCAACATTGTCTTTAAAGGACTGGGTCAAGGTGTGATCTAAAGCCCTGCTTATGTCTTGTCTTAACAAAACCATATCCCTTCATGCAGGAAACCTTTTATTTCATACTTGGCTTAAGGCAACCTCAGATTTCCAGTAATGCAGCAGCAAATCTGTGTGATAAGTAGCAGAGTCCCATGTAAAATGAACTGAGACTGGTCATGTAGTGGTGTTGCAAGGGCAGGCAAAGTACACTGCAGTAGCATGGAATGGCATGCTGCACTCAGTTTGTCCACACTAAATATAACACAAATTAAGGAGCAGGCAAAGTCTGAGGCATTTCCTGACTTACCCTGAGGATCTGCACATGTCCATACCTGCTAGGACAGCATGGTGAGATTGGGTTTTGATGATGACAGAGACCAGGGTTTGAAAGGCAGGGTAGACACGGAAAGACAAGTTCTTGTATCTTGACCTATACTGAGCCTCATTGATTTGTATAGGTCTTTGGAATATAAATAAAATTAACCAAAACTTTGCATTTAGCATGATTTGCAAAATCCTGTTTCTAATGTGAAAATAAACAGCCCCTCAAACACCAGAGAGGTGACAGACTTCATTGAAATCTGACTTGCAGTAAAGCAATTCCAGAGGAATTACTTACAGAGGACTTACCACTGGGGTTTTATGGTCTAGAATGAGATGTGTGAGACTGAATTTGAGTGCAGCCAACATAAAACCAGTAAAGATGCTTGATTTACCTCATGTAAATCAAGAGAGGTAAGGCTCAGCAAAAAAGATGGCAAAAAAAAAAAAAAACCAGAAAAAAACAGCCATATGTGAATGCATAGGTAAAATTTTTTTTCACATTATTATTATTTTTTTTTCCCTAGAAGTTGTCAAGTGTGATCTTTTTATTGTCTCTGTTCAAATGATTCCTAATTCATGGCACTGATTCCTGGCTGGAAATCTGACAGCCTGCTGGTCAGGCAGCTCCCAAGAGTGAGATGGGTCTTTCTTCCATTCTTCTATCTGATTTCCAGTAATTGAGTATAAAGACAATACCATCAGCTTCTTGATAAAGTTGGTTATACCACTAAGATGTTCCTTCACCAAAATCATCCTCCCTCGAGCAGTGTTGCAGCCTTTGTTTCACACAAAGCAAGTTATGCTGAATTTTCTAGAATGATGCATTTTGGCCTTGTCACCATTAAAAAGCAACATAAGCATTGAAGAGCTGCACAACCAAATAAGGACTGCTTGCACTCAAGTGGTGAAGAGTGAGTCACAAAGCAGTCTTGCTAACTTTAGCACGGTTTTTCATGTAGCTGCTCACCAGCCTGAGTGGTTGCTTAACCAGACTCCACGTGGCTAACCAAATCAGAAACACATGGAAAAGCAAGCGAAGAAATTACAGAAAATCAGTGAGGTTCATTCAATCACATACCAACAAAAGTGCTGCATTATAATAAATATCTTTTTCTCTGATTATTCTTAAGTATAGTCACATTTCTTAAGGTGACCATATCCTTCTGTTGGGTTTTACACATACTGTCTGTTGTGAAGCATCAAAGTCCCACACCTGTGAGGAGAGAATAACCCTGAGGCTGGAATTCAATTTGATGTTTGTTTACATCTGAATCCTTTAAGACGTTTGGACTAAGCCATGGGAGTCCACCTGGGTGTGCAGAAGCTCCAGCAGGCATTGCAGAAAGCCAGCATGGATGAACAGGCAACTGCTGAGTGAGCTCAAATGCAAAAAAGGAAACCCACAGAAGATAAGCATGGAGATGGGCTATCTGGGAGGGGTATAAACATTTTGTCTAGGCATGCAGGGGTGGATTTAGAAAAAACAGAACTCAGCTGGAACTGAGACTAGTGATGGATGTGAAGAGCAATTCCGTACATTGGCAGCAAAGGGAAGACTAAGGAAACTGTGGTTGCACGACTCAGTGGCCCAGGGAAACTAATGACTAAGGACATGAAAAAAGCTGAAGTACTTAAGGCTGTCTCTTTGTTTTCATTGGTATGGCCTGCCCTCATGCTTCACAGGCCTGGGAGGCTGTTGGCAGAATGTGACCATGGGGACAGGACATTACCCTTGCTGGAGGCAGAGCCAGTCAGGGACTACTTAAGCAAATTGGGCGTACACAAACCCATGGGGCCAAACGGGATTCACCCACAGGTGATAAGGGAAATCGCTGATTCGTTTCAAGGTCCATGTTTTTCGGTCTGGATGACCTTCAGTTGTCCTTTCCAGTTTCATTTTTTTCAATGATTTTAATTATTTCTCACAATGAAATCTGGAAAGTGGAATGTTTCTCAGTTGGAAAGCTGAGTTGATAAGCCAGTATGGTAAGCTTCTCTGATAGCAAAATATACCGCAAGGATAAACATTAATAAAAAAATCACTGCTTCTCTCAGTGACTGCTTCATGTGTGGAAGCTTCTTAGAAAATGTCTTAATCTAACCAAAAGTAGTTTACCTGAATAGATAGAGATGTCCAGATTAAAATTGAAGGTGATGAAATCATGTATTTTGAGACTTCTTGAATGAAAAGCTTCATTTTTTCAGGTTAAACAAATATTTGCTTCAAGGTTTGCTGGCTCATGACAAAAAGAAATAGAGAACATGAAAGCCAAAGCAAGCTGTCTTAGTTAACCTAATTTAAAACATTTTTCAAATTATTGTTTTCACCACAATTTGAGGTTTTGACTTTGACAATGAAACTTTTAGGAGACAACCATTTTTGAATAAAAATTACAGGATGTAGGTAGAAGTTAGTATATTGGGTTCAAGTGGCAAGGTTTTTGGTTCCGGGGGGGCTATAGGGGTGGCCTCTGTGAGCAGAGCCCAGGAGCTGGCCCATGTCAGAGAAGAGCCAGCTCCAGCCGGCTCCAAAAGGGACCTGCACTGGTCAGACGTGAGCGACGCTGGTTGTACCTCTGGGAGAGCAGGGTGAAGAAAGGGAAAACCTGCGGTGCAACAGCAGCTGGGAGAGAGGGTGAGAGTGAGAGAGAAGCAGCCCTGCAGACACCAGGGTCAGTGCAGAAGGAGGGCAGGAGGTGCTCCAGGCGCCGCAGCAGAAGTTCCCCTGCGCCCAAGGAGAGGACTGTGGTGGAGAAGTTTGCCCTCCTGCAGCCCATGGAGGACCATGTCAGAGCAGAGAGCCACACTGCAGCCCATGGAGGGCAGCATGCCACAAAAGGTGGATGAGCCGTGAAGGAAGCTGCAGCTCATGGAGAGGATCCCACACTGGAGCAGGTTGTCTGGCAGCAGCTGTGGCCTGTGGGGGACGCACACTGGAGCAGTTCATGAAGAGCTGTAGCCTGTGGGAAGGATCAATGCTCAGCAGTTGGTGAAAGACTGTATCCTGTGTGAGAGACCCCACAATGGAGCAGGAGAACAGTGTGAGGAGNAGGTTGTCTGGCAGCAGCTGTGGCCTGTGGGGGACGCACACTGGAGCAGTTCATGAAGAGCTGTAGCCTGTGGGAAGGATCAATGCTCAGCAGTTGGTGAAAGACTGTATCCTGTGTGAGAGACCCCACAATGGAGCAGGAGAACAGTGTTAGGAGGAAGGAGCAGCAGAAATGATGTGATATGAACTGACCACATCCCCTTGTGCTCCTTGGGTGGGGGGAAAAGGTGGAAGAGTCAGGAGTGAAGGAGTTTAGTAGAGCCTGGGAAGAAGGGGTGGGTGGGGACAAGGTGTTTTTAGTTTTGTCTTTATTTCTCACCATCTTACTCTATTTTTAATTGGCAATAAATAAAATTAATCTTCCCCAATTTGAGTCCGTTTTGCCCGTGATGGTAACTGGTAAGTGATCTCCCTGTCTTTATATTGACCCACAACCTTTTTCATCATATTTTCTCCCTGGTTCTGTTGAGAACAAGGAGTGAGAGCAGCTGGGCTGGCATCTGGCAGCCAGCTAAGGTCAATCCATCAACTAGAGAGCTTTCAGGGCAAAAAAAGGGAAGGAGGAATTTCACATCACAATTCAGTCACTGCCCAAAGTCTGCCTAGACTGTTTCCCAGGCACTGAAGTCTACTTCTATATTAAGGAGTAAAGTAGATGTGGAAGGTGAAACAATGGGTGCTGAGGCTTGGGCACCCATTTGGGAAGGGGCTACTCTGGACCAATTTGGGTTTGGTCCAGTGGACCAAGCAACTGTCAGCAGGGCAGTGCACTTTTTGGCTCAGTACCATCCAAAAGGGACCAAGTTTGCTCACATCTGGGTGCTCCCGGTGTGAACACAAATGTAACGAATGGGGATGGTCAGGGGACTGGTTTCGAAGCACACACATTATCTGGAGCGAAACATTACCAGGGTTAAGCACACCCATTGTCCTGGCCCTTCAAAATCAAGTTGACGTCACTACTTTTTCTGCAGAGACTATTGCAACTGCCAGTGATTATCACTGGACACAGATCAGGAACAAAAGACTGCTGTGTATTTTAATCCTTCATGTTTCTTTACTTTAATGTGTAACAAAGGAAGGTTACACATTAAAAGAAGACTGTTCTCAGTCTTGGTCTTGTGTCCCAAAACTTTTTTGTAACCTCATAATTTGCATTTTTACATAATACAAGTTTACATTTTTATGGAAGGCGGAAACTAGCCTGCTTAACTGGACTGATGAATAGAAAATAATGCAGTATTTTGCTACAAATCAACAGCCTTTTACAGTTAGAATTAATTTGTCATAGCGACCTGTCTGAACATGACCTTCCTCAGCCTGATGTTACTCTGGCTTGCTCTGGAGGTAGTTGTCATTTACTGCTCTAAAAAGGGTGGAAGGAGTTTGAGTCCTTTGTGCTAACACATCAGTGACCATACCAAGACAAGGAGAAAAAAAGCCAAGCCCACCATGTTTTATACAATTCTCATACAGATATTTTTCTGTAGTTTGCAACTAGTTTAAATTAATCTTAGGTGTATAGTGAAGCCACGGGTGTTGTACCATGAATGTGCTCTCTATCTAGCTCACAACAGAATGATGTTAGCCTGCGTTTGCTATTGTTATAGATATTACACTGGAGATTACGACGGCTTCCCAAATTCTGAGAAAAAACGTGTTCACTTCAATGATGTGAATGTTCCTGTCAAGTAAGGATGTCTTTTCTTGTGGGTAATATGGGCAATAGTGCAAGATCTTAAACAAACAAATGCATCATGCATTTGGTGACACCAGTATTTTTAGAATTATTAGAGTCTTCACTATGTAGTATCGTTGATTGCCTTATTATCATGGTTCCTTGAGAAAAAATAAAATCTTCAAATTGTTCAGCTTTCATTTAGGATGTCTGACTGAAACCACTGAGGTCAGTTACCTTAACTACAAGAATAACTTCTGGGAAACTCTGCACTTGTTTGCCATTCCTGTTTCAAAAAAGCCCAGCCCATATCTGCCAGAAAGAGAACTGCAGCAGATCATAAAGCAGCTCTATAGCTGCCCACCAAGTCAAATTGTAGGTATTGTTGCATGAAGGCAAAGTTCACGTGCTCATACTAGAGATCTTTAAGATGAGAATTTGGATCAATATTTGATCAACTGTTTTTATGCTGGTTGACAGTTTTCTTTGTTGGACTCATGTATAGCTGGACTGTTACATAGCCTGTAGTACCTTTTATACCTCTACAATATTCAACTCTGTTGCAGTAAGACATTTCCCATGATTCTTTTATTTCTAGAAATTACTTTCGTGAATGGACCTTATTTATTTGCAACATTATCTTGTAATGTCAACTTAAACTGAAGAGAAACATATAAAAACAGAAGGCACAATTGTTCACTTATTTTTTTATACAGAGTGCATACATGCTACCAGTATGTTCACCCTGTAGCAGCATAACATCACCTTGCAAAGTAAGTGTAGTAGAAGAAAGCAGAAGGATGTTCTACCATTAGGGACTCCAAACATGTACATTCGGGTAAGTGAAATGGATAGAGAATAACGCCGCAAACGGAACAGTGCGACATGAATACCTTCAGGATGGCAATGCGTTTTCCCATATGATGAACAAGAAGTAAATGAATACACCAGGCAGCTGGGAGAATATCATGCTACAAGAATAGTGAGACTTTAATGTTTGAAGATACACGGAAGCAGAGCCTGTTGAGGGAAAATCTTTGAACTTCCCTACAGTTAACAGCAAAAATCTTGTGGCTAATTATGGAAAGAAAATATTCCTTTACTGATGAATCTGTTTAAACTCCATTTTAGTTTCTGTTTTAGGGGTGCAACCTCATGCATATTTACTGACTTACGTGAAATAACTCCACAAATTGAACTGCACGGAGGCTTCAATTTGTTTAGTACTTATGTGATTTGAGCATCCTTGTAGAGATCTGGAAACTTCCCCCACTTTCAGTGAACTGCCAAGCCAACTCAGTTGAATACGAGTGTATCTTTTTCAGCAATTTTCTAGGCAATATCACACAATGATGCTACAGCATATCATCTTTCTGGAGGGAGGAGAGTTTTGCTTACTTTACGTATAGCAGCCAATACTACATTGCTGCCACTACCATCTTTTGAACAGTACCAAAGAAAATAAAACTCAGCTTTCATTTCACCATTGCAGCTGCGGGATGAGAGAAGTTTCAGACTAAGGGTAGTAGCTAGCTGTCAGATGAGTCTCTCAGACAGCTAAACCTGCTCTTGAATGAATGTCTGAGATAGCTGGGTGTTCAGAAAAAGTCTTTGGATTCATAGAACCAGGATCTGAGAGACCTGCATTCTCAAATCTACCTATCTGCTCTAATTTGACAAGGAGCAAAACTGAAGTCTTATGGTAAGGCAGGACCTTTAGCCAGAATTCTGAGTTTTCCTGGAAGAATAAAACATTCTGAATATTTAGTACAACTTATTCCCAAATTATATTTACCTTGCAAACAGAGCACAACTATAGCATCACTGCTACGCTCTAGAATGAATGAGAATAGACAAGCAATGCACACAACTCAGCTGGGCTAGATCTGTTAAATCTGCAGACTATGATGTACTTACAGATTGTGTATTGTGAAACTAGAACTTTAATCAGGCTTCCAGGCTCTTTTCCTTACAGCTGGATATCTTTCATGTAACGTGAAAAAAAAAAAAAAAAGTTCCTTTAGCTTTTAATGATTATAGGTACAACCCTGTGGGTCTAAGAAAAGAGAATTCTACAATAGTAGATATCTGGTATAAAATCACTGTAACAGAAAATGAGACGTCTGAGACATCTGAAGCTATTACTGTTTTGATAGAAGTGGCATGCAATAATTTTATAACAAGTGGAAGAGAGGGTGCAGTAGAAAGTAGGAAAGAAAGCAAACATGGACTAAGAATATATACGCATTTTACCCAGCCTCTGGCTTTGCCTAAGATACAGTCACATTTGTCCCTTTCCCAAGGCCCCGTCCTTATTCCAAAAATAACCACGCTTGCTTGTGGCACTTTTCTCAAGCCTCCCTTGAGAAGAATAACACCAAGCAGAGAACTAACCAGACTTGATCTTCCTTATTAACTGGTACTGCTACACCACCCTCTGCCATAACACAGCCCATTCAACTCAAGCTTGCATCAGATCTAGACAACACACTGAAATCTGGCTTAGACATTTAGCCTTGTGTCCTGATTTCAGCTCGGATAGTTAATTTTCCTAGTAGCTGGTATGGTGCTGTGTTTTGGATTTAGGATGAGAATAATGCTGATAACATACTGATGTAGGTGCAGCAGAGCAGTGCTCACGCAGAGCCAAGGCCTTTTCTGCTTCCCGTGCTGCCCTGCCAGCGAGGAGGCTGGGGGTGCTCAGGGAGCTGGGGGGGGACACAGCCAGGACAGGTGACCCAGACTGACCAAAGGGATGTCCCACACCACATGGGGTCATGCTCAGCAGTAAAAGCTGGGGGGAGTTGGCTGGGGGGGGCCGCCGTTTTTTGGGGACAGGCTGGGCATCGGTTGGCAGATGGTGAGCAATTGCATTGTGCATCACTTGCTTTGTTTATTCTCGTTGTCAATGTTTTTTTAATTTTTTTCTTTTTTTTTCTTTGTCTTTCTTATTAAACTGTCCTTGTCTCAACCCACAAGTTCTTGCACTTTTCAATTCTCTCACCCATCCTACTGGAGGGGGGAGTGAGGGAACAGCTGTGTGGTGTTTAGCTGCCTGCTGGGTTAAACCACAACTCCTTGTCTTCTCCAGGTAGCACAGCATATCAGTAATCCTGTCCCTATCAGTGTTTTTCTACAAGGTTGTTTTTAGTCTCACTCAATTAATGACTTGAATGAAAGGCCTACTACAACAAACTGATTCCTTCAATTTTAGTTTATTTTATTTATTTATTTGTTTATTTATTTTCCTGCTCTCCCATCTTACCCTTTCAACATTTACAGTGTTTAGCAATCTCAGCTGGGAGATTCTTCTACTCAGCACTGGTGAGGCCAATCCTGGTGTACTGTGTCCAGTGCTGGGCTCCCCAGTACCAGAGAGACATGGACATGCTGGAGATAGTCCAACGAAGGGCCATCAAGATAATGAAGGGACTGGAGCACCTCTCTTGTCAGGAGAGGCTGGGAGAGCCGGGACAGTTCAGCCTGGAGAAGAGGAGGCTACGGGGAGGTATCATCAACGTCTTTAAATACCGGAAGTGAGGGTACAAAGAGGACGGAGCCAGGCTCTTTTCAGTGGTGCCCAGTGCCAGGACAAGAGGCAGTGGGCACAAATTGGAACACAAGAGGTTCTGTCTGACCGTCAGGAAGCACTTCTGTGCTGTGTGGGTGAGGGAGCACTGGCACAGGTTGCCCAGAGAGGCTCTGGAGTCTCCCTGCTTGGAGATATTCAAAAGCTGCCTGGACGTGGTCCTGGGCAAGCTGCTCTGGGTGTCCCTGCTTGAGCAGGGGTTGGACCAGATGACCTCCAGAGGTCCCTTCAAGCATCAGCCATTCTGTGATACTGATGCTGTGATTCTGAGATAGCTGGAGTTGCACAGATGAAGGTGGACTGAAATGCCTTTAAAAGGGCAACAACAGAAATAAAAGGTATACTGTATATTAACATAGTTCAGTGTTTTTGAGGTGCTTGAAATATCAAGTATTATTAAATCCAAAATTATAGCAATAAATTAACCTGTGATTGCTGTAGAGAGAGGAAAATAGCAGACAAACCCTACAGCAAATCTGTCCTTAAAAAGAGTTCCTGGAGTCATGTGAGGTGTATGAGAGTTTGGTATGAGTGACTGACCCATTTGAACTCTGTATAACGAGGGAAGAGATCACAAAACAACAATATATATTTCTTAGATGTTGAGAAATCTAATTTTAGCAAACTGAGTAATCTAGTCAACATTAAATGTGGCAACACAGCCTTGAGACAGAGATTGGCAAAACATATGATAAAACCTTGCAACATTCATTTCCTTCATGGGATCACATTGTCTTTTACAAGCTCAGCCCCGGTGCATGCCTCAGTTGCTGATCTTCCAGAGCACAGATACCGTCTCTGGAGAAGTTAGCGTAGTACCAGTCATCCCCTCCCTCAGTGCTTTGGCTTAATTTGGTGCTATGATTTTAACAGTTGTTCTTACCCGATGCTAAAGTCCTCTTGGGAGAGTATTAGTAAATGCTTAAAATGACCAGGTGTGATTAATAAGACCTACTTATGCTATTAAATTTTGACAAAGACCTAGCCAAGTTCTGTCTGGCCATGTTAGTAGAAATTGGGATGGTTTGTATTAGTATCTCATTCAAAGTGGTCAGTTTTATTTTCTTAGAAACAAATGTGGGTTCCCCAGCTTATTCTTCTATATGGAGCTGAGAACAGGGTTTTCATGTCAGCATCCTGCACAGAGTAACCCAAGGGAAGCTGAACACCATGGAGGGCAGTAGCTGTTTTTTGAGGCTTTGGTTAATAAACTATTGTTTAATGTATCCCTATTTGGAATAAATACAAGGACATATCAGTTTCTAGTGGGCTATGTGAATGATTGATACTAGAAATAAGGATTCACAGACATAAAAAAAGATTATAAGTGTTTTTAAATACTGGAGTTGGGAAACAAAATCAGCTAGAGCCATTATTTTTTTTAACTAAGCGTTTAATGTGAAGTACAGGTATTGTGTATAGAAGCAGTGAAGACTTCTGGAACTTGCAGGTGCACATTAAAGCAGGCTGTGATATGCATTTAAGTTTGATCTCCAAGACATGAAAAAACAGGATGCAGTTTGAAAAAGTTTTTAAATCATGTGCTCTGTCTGTGGTTAAATATTGCACATTACCATGCAGGATGAGGAACTAGTTAATAGTTGATCACAAGCTCAAAAAATGTTTTCATCTTTTGAAAAAGGCAAACATCATCCCGGAAGTAAAACAAACGAAGTCATCGTTCTGCTCCGTAAGGTGCTGATAAGTCTCTGAGGAAAGTTTCACGTACAGTTTTATGCACCATGCATCCAGAAAGGCAGGGATGAGCTGAGGAGAACATAAAGGCGAGCCACAGGAATGTGGCTTAAAACATAACCTATATGGAAAGTTTTAAAGCAGTGAGGTCACTAAGTTTAGAGGAGGGGGGGTTGAAGAAAGATGTGATACTGCTCCACAGCTACGTGGATTGTAGTGGCAAAGGGGAAAGAAGGAAGTTTTCTCAGTGTCTGCTGTGAACAGATTTAGCTTAGCAGGCAGGAAAAATGCTCTAATGCCAGGACAGCTGAGTGTTGCAGCAGATTACCTGGTGAGACTTCAAATCTCAATTACAGGAAACACTCAAGAACAACAGGTTAAAGAGACATTAGCCACTTGCCTACCACTCTCCTTGGAGATTTGGAACTGAATTTCCAAGTACCACATTGGGTTTTAGGAAGACAGGGGTACAAAAACCAGAATTCTGAGTCTCTGAGTTTTAGATGTGTGGTACAAAAGCAAGTGAAACGTTTTTCAGGTACTATCTCATTTGAACAAGTATATATTACATGCATCATTTTCTTGCAATGCTGTAGGTGCTAGTATACTGAAATATCTTACCTAAATACACACATGCTCAAAGCTGCATGCATGCAAAGGAGTGCTCAGTATTCGATTCATCAGCTGCAGGCTGACGGTGTCCTTTCCATGCCCCTGAACACTAACATGTAGACAGGACTGTTTCCTACTTACAGTTGCTTGCATGCTCTTGAGAGTCAGTAAAAAGGCAAATGAAATCTAGAAAAAAACTTAATTTAGCTTTACTTGCATATAGTTCTTATGAACTACATGTAAGACAATGAACCTTGTTGAGCTTAAGAAAATATGGGTGTGCTGGACCATGGCCAGTATTAATTTTCTTGACCACAGACCAGAATGAAGACCATATAAAAGACTGAGGAGCATCTGTTTTTCTTCTCATGCTCTGTAGTAATGATTGCAACATGCCAGTGGTCTTGGCAAGCTCTGCTTGTCATTTTATGACCCCATAACCACTGTAAAATAACCATGAAAGTAATTTAAAGGCAGTATTGCTAGCTGCCTGATGGAATCAGTTAGCATATTCAGCAAAGTCAAGAGTACATGTGAAAAAAGACTCCATTTAAACCTTTTTCTTTGGCTTAAAAAAGGAAAGTTACATTTGCCACACACCTCCTCTTTCAAATGCTGCGTTTCCAACAATTTTAATCTATGGGAAAAGTTCTTGGATTTTGTTGCATTACAGTGCTTGGTGAATTTTACCAAAGCAATGAAAATGTGTATATCTTTTTTGTTTTAAAGAACTTGATCAGAATCTCATGAACACAGCTGATTCTAATGAGCAGTCTGTAACTATACATACACTATTATTTATTAACAAGTAAACAAAGGTATCATAATATTATTCATTTCATTTTTTGTCTTAAAACTATGCCTAAAATTAAATAGACTCTTTGGCTTGGATTCTTGATTCACATGTTGCTGAGAACATTCCTGCAGTGGTAAAAGGAGTCCCTTTCCCTGCATGCTGGAGTGCTGGGGCTTGCAGGAAAGGTCTGTGCACACATGGCCTGCGGAGCCAGAACCCAGGGGTGTGAAAAAGTTTGAAACAGGGATGAAAGCCCACTTACAAAACCACCAATTTGTCTTAAAAATAAAAAAGAATAAGCCAGAGCACACACATCTTTTTGTGAGCCTGTTTGAGAGAACTTGGACCAAATGCAGAATATGGATTTTTTTTTTTTTTTTTAGATCCTGCTAAATTATAGGACTTTCAGCTTGTAGAGGTGGCATGTTGCTTGTCATACAGTTTATTGAGCTATCCCTTCCCAGCAGTACATAATAAACATTCTCACCTAAAGGGTAGGTAGGAGGAAGTAGTATTGCAAAGGGGAATATGAACTTAATTGGAAGGATTTCAGTAAAGCCACTGTGCGAGTAGTCATAACCACAGGATTTTTTTTTTTTGGCCGGAGCAAAAATAGCTATGTATACATTCTTCATTCTTCTGCATTCTGGATTTTTGTTCAATATGTTATATAAATTCAAAAGTAGTAGCTCTTTCAAAGAAAATAATGGTCTAATGTTATTAAATTTGACCTAAGCATGAACTGCTGTGTAATCACTACAGAAAAGCAGGAAGATTTGGCCAAATTACCTTTTTTTTTTCCTTTTCTTTCCTTTTTTTTCTTTTTGTTGTAAGCTGTGGCATTGTATAGGTGACATAGCCTCCGGTAAAATGGGAAATCTTTTCCATTCCAGCTTCGATGATAGCTCTACGTCTGTCTTTACAACCTAACAGATACCTTCACATGGCTGGGCATCCTGATGCCACAGCATTTCTCCATACTTGGTAGTTATGCTGCCAACTGTAATAGAAAGCATTAAGGAATGTGTTACAATATCTCCAGTGATTGTTTTACAATGAATGATATATTTTTGATTGTCTTCATGTATGGTGTAGTGTCAACAGGCGTGATGGGAAATCCAAGCTCACATATGGACTATATGGACTTTCCATGGTCAAAGTATTAACTATCTCTTATTTAGTACATGGAAACGATATAATGAGAAAAATTGTTACAGCAGAGATGCCTTTGCTCCTTTTCACAATACAATGATGGAATTTTTTCTGGTGCCTTCTTTCAGGTAGGATTTTGAGAAGCGATCATTGGGGATCCCATTTGTACAGTGGGATCAAGAAGCCTTTTAGCATTGATGAAAAAACAATGAAGAAAACCAGCATGAAGAAGGTATCTATACATACGTGGAATAAATTATCTGGATTTTGTTCCTATTGGATGTTTATGGCAATGTGAATATCACCCATACATTAAGTGTGAATTTGCTTGTAGACATATATACTCTTTGTCTCCCTTAGGAATTTCATAAGCAATATGAACTTTTGCTTGAATGTGTGTGAAGTAATTTTGAAGAAACCCCGCATACTGCCTATTATTTAGTTCTTTCTGAACTGTATATAACTGAAGAAAAAAACATGCTTAAAATCTCCCCCAACAACCTGCCTCAAAGTTAAACTGTTTTTCACAAAGTAATTCACCCACTGCTATTAAGAACAATACTCAGAAGTTATACTGGAGTATTTGCCATTATATTAATGTTTATATACGATTTTCATGAAGACGCAAGCTAATTTTGCCTACAAGATGCGGCTCATTGAGACCTCCGAGCTGACTACCCTCAGCTAACAAGACCTGCCAGGAGACAGAATCTCATAGCTTGAGGTTTGCCCTGTTCATTTTCCAGTTATTTGTTGAGCATTAGTAGAAGTTAATAGTTAAAGGTGCTTTGTTGAAAGATGACATAGTTGCCCCCCTTCCTAAATTTAATTTGGTGAATGATTTGCTGAATCCAGGCCTAGTTTGTTCATACGAAGTTTGAAAAGTTCTAAGCACTATGACAATCTAGTCACCTCTGAGTTTTTACACACAGTTACAGTGTTCAACACAGAAAGATACTCAAGAACAGTAACAGACACAGTTTTGCTGTAGACTTAGAATGAACTAGAAACTGAAGAGGTTATTTATTTGGGTCTGTAGTTTAATAGCTGGTGAATGAATTAGGTAGCAAAGAACATGCCCTTCAAACATTGAGGTGACAATCTAAGGCATAGAATATAGTTTTAGATAACAAAGTGTTGTGTACTGTGCATATAGAATTTTACCCACCTTAATGATAAAAAGATCATTTCCAAAAATAATCAAATGTTAGAAGTAGATACATTTCTCTGTTTTCTTCTCTTGAGGACCTGTAAATTTTTAAAACAAAGAATTTGAACTAAAATATAATCTGCAAATAAATAGGTATTTTTGTTTGTTTGTTTGTTTGTTTGTTTGTTTTTAATTTTTCCCACTCAGGGAATGCAGGTTAGGGGCTTTTTTTCTTCATTCTTTTTACCCAGAGACAGGTTTTGGAATATATTGTCTCATTTTCAAGGCTGCATTCTCTAAGGAATACCTACACCTGCAAAGCATATGTAAAAAACAAGCCATGATATTGAATGAATCTATATCTCTAACTTGGGTATTGTTGGACGTGCTTTGCACATCATCTAAAGATGATTTTGATCAATCTTAAAATACCACTCAGGGAACCTTAGAATATAAATTGTATATTCAGTCTGCTCTTCTGTTGTTTTAAAGCATCAGACAATACCTTCAGTGTTTATATAATCTGAGATAAAACGCTCAGAGGAGACATTCACGAATCAAATACACAACTGAGCAATGTGTCCAAAACAGGGCAGCCTTGCTTAAAAGCTCATTATTGCTAATTTTGCCATTGCAGAAGCTATAAGGAATATTGAAAAAATGTTATCCCAGTCCTACGGATTATAATCCACTTTCCTCTCTCACTGGCTACAAGAATGAATGAAGATCCCTCAAAAGCTTCCAGCAGTAGTAAGTCTGTATGCAGTGTCATTTAATGGCCCATCATAGTCTGGATTTACTAATTGTGTGACTCAGCTATCTGAACTTTAAACAGCTCTTGCCTCTCCTGCTCCTGCCATCATTGCCATTGCAAAAAGGACTATTTTGTGTTTAGTACACATTTTACATTTATTTATTTATTTATTTTTCTCTGAGGCCAGATATTCACTTCCAATGACAAAAGCCCGTAGCTATATATTTCGAGAAAATGTGTATATAATTGGAACCACTGCATCGTAGGGCACCTCACTTCTCTAAATGCTGAAAAGATACCAAAATATTTGGATTTGTTCCAGAATATTACACAGTGAAAGGTGCTCTAATTGAGCTAATTTTCCAGAGGACATACATGTTTTATCTCACTAGTCAAGCATACTTTTATGGTTTTTTTTTTTTTTTGAAAATGAGAACTAATATTGCTAAAGGACACTCATACGCTCCATCTACCTATAATTATACTGTTCCCTCCAGGTTGCAGCTAATGGTTCATCAAATTTTAAACTAGAATGAACATTATTGTGCTATGACATATTACAGGAGAGGAGTGAAGCTTAGTCATTCACATGGGGACCATTTCAGTGCAACTTGCCATACAAGGGCTGCATTGCTCTTGATCATCATGAGGAAAGTATGATAAGCTGAAAAATTTCTATACTGTGAGCATGAGAGAGTCTGCAATTCTGGACTGCCCTCGTCCAAGAGAACAGTCAAATTCATGGGCTATCATATACCAATGAACAGATCATGCCCTAACAAAAGAAAAAATATCCACTAGGCTTAACATCAGATTTGAAAGTATAGCTCAGATTTCATAATAAACGTACAGTTTATTATTTGACAGATGATTATTTTGAATCTTCTGTGATATATTGCAATAAACCAAACATATGGAACTTAGGATTTTTATAGCAGAAGGTACAGTTGTGATTAGCTATTCTGAATTTCCTCATAGTGCAAAAAAAAAAAAAAAAAAAAGGGTTTTAATTTGAATTTGGCTCAGGCTGTGTGGCCTTTCCTATGTCAACACTCANTTCCATATGTTTTGTCTTTCTGATTTAAAGTGCTCACATTATGGAGAATCCTTTTGCACAACTACATTTGTCATCATACTGGTGGATCATCAAAAACCTAAAAACAAAACCAGTTTTGAAATAAATATATCTTTAACTTCTGTCATTGAATTTGGTTATGTTTTTGTCTGCAGTTTCCTGGGGTACCAGCCCTGCAGTTATCTACTTGGGAAAAGTCAAATTTAGCCTGAAACCAGGAGCACATCTGGAAAAGGGATTGAGGAAGGGTATGTTTCAATGGCGAGCACTTCGAAAGAAATGTGTATTTTTGGTCAGATGCAGCAGCACTGTGGATGGGGAGCTGGAAGGGGTAATGAACAACAGAAAGAATATGTGCAACAACCTTAAACCTCCCATGTAGATAAATCTGTTACTGACCAGAGCTAGGAAATAGAAGGAAGCAGTATAAATCCTTCCTAAAAAGATTCTTATAAACTGATTGTTCTTCAACCCTTTGGCATGTATCAAAGTACAAAACCCTTGGTGGAAAAAAAAAAAACAAGTTTTAACTGATGGTTGATGTGAATATGCCTGCGGAATTGCACAACTGTTAGCTGCTGCATGCAAGTAGTTTTGGATTTTCACTGTTCCTGGTTTGCTACGTCATCATCCTGGTCAGGATCCAAAGCTCATGGAAATCAGCAGAAAGATTTCGCTGGTAGGAGGTAGATGATTGAGCAAAGGGACATGTCCCATTGTCCAAAATTCCTCTTCATCTCAGTATCACCTTCTCCTTCTTCTCTTTCACTTCCTTATATGTGACCTAGCCCAACATGAGGCCCATCAAATGTGAAAAATTTCCCCTATTGTAGCAAAATGCACATTGGATTTTAGCTGGCAGTTCTTGGAATCAGGCAATCAGCTCAATCAATAGCTACTGTAATTTGAGCCCCGAGGATGATAATCATTGAATTTTCCTTCTATTAAATTGACTTTTTTTCAAATCTGTGGTACAATTAAGTCGACAGCTCCTATATTCCCATCTATGGTATGAGCAACATCAAGAGCTGCAGTGAATTAAAAGAATATAGGCTGATCAAAGTCTCCCCCCTACCCACTTCCCCCCCCAAAAAACTAGGAGTTTCCAGGGATTAATTTCTAAAGGCAGTGCTAAATAGATTCTGCTAAGATGTCTGTCTCCTAGTCAATAGCACAAGAATGGATCATGATTTACCCTGCTCATGCCATTTCCCTCTCTCATTCTCACTTACCCCATTATGTCCAATCAAACTTATGAAGGGGATCTGTTTTTTTCCTGATGCACATTTTGATTGCCTTGTGCTATTCAAACCAATGCAATTGTTTCAAGAGTAGGGAACTTATGAGAAGAGACAGAATAATCTAAGTATTTTGGTCATCAGACTTTAGTCACCTGTCTTATCTCATTCATCAGGTTCTCTGTACAGTCAAATATAAAGACAACAGTCACATCCAAGAGACAAATTGTCCTGTTTCACAATGAGAGAAAAAATAGATGGGATGAAGGACCCTCTGCGTCTTCTTCTCTCACTACTGGCCATTGATGGATTCTAGCCTAGATATCAAACTTCTATGTGCTTAGACCTGAGTGAGATGACTGTGACTGAGATTCCATAGGAATTTCTCCCGTTAAAAGGTTTTCTTTCATACATATAGCACATATGTGTTTCTAAGCATTGCAAGCAGTTTGTGTGAGTTCCAAGAATTAGGTAACTAGTTTAAATGTCTTCCCATTAAACTACTCCTTTGTGCGAGGGTTCCTTTCTATCATGGTAGAATTACACTTCTGAAGTCATAATATCACATATAGACCAAATCATTCGCTCCCCTCTGTTGTGGGTGGAAGCTGAGCTGTGTATCTGAAGGACCTGAGGAGGGCAGAGCATCTGCTGCTTGGTTCTGCAGACCTCCCAACTCTGCAGGACACAGCTGGAAAGATGACAGCAGCCAGAGGGAGAATAGAGCCAAGGTTCAGGTTTTCACACTGGAGACATTGTTTTGGAAGCAGAAACAGCTTGATTCAAAGGCATGCTTATTTACGGTGCATCGGACACACAGCATAAAATTAATGTTGAATGTTAGGCACCTTTGGGAACCCGAGGAACTGTAACATACTGTGTCCAAACAAATACTTTTGCACAGTTTTTTCTTAGATTACTTAGATTTGGGCTTTGGTATTTTGCCACAGGTGGCACTTGAAGTTCTTTTGGGACTTATGCCCTGGATAACTGAAGCAAGATTTCCTTATTTAGCAGTGCTTGCATTAGAAGGTGACAGACATAGCATGAAAATTCTCATCACTTTTCATAGAACAAAACCTCTCACTTCAAAATGTGTTTTGGCCAGTCAATTTACAAGAACATACAGGAAAAGCAAACACCCTCAGAAGCAGTGGTTATCCTGGTATCAGCGTCTCCACTCTGTGGCTGCACAAAGCTCAGAGATGTGACATCACCTGAATTTCTTAGAGATGTTTTGCCTATTTGAATCACCTCTTCTACTGCAGTTCTGTGTCATTGCACATAAGGAAAGTTCCAAAATTAAAGGCATTGATATACAAATATTTTATTCTCTGGTCTAGCAAGTTCTGCTTTATTTATAACCTCACACAAGTAATATTAAGTACATCCAAACCAGTTAGAGACTGACTCTGGAAATTCCCCTTGCGTGTGGAGAATCATCTGCAGACATGAGGAAGCTGCAAGTATTTTCCCTCCTTCAGCAGATGCTCTAATCTGCTTTTAAGTATTGTTTAAACAAAATGACACAAAATGTTTTCTTTAATTTTTCCCTTAATATGAATTCCTTGTGGTCTGAAAGTAATGGTGCATTTCAACCTAAGATCAAGGAGACAGAGATATTCACCACTGCTCAAAGTCTGTCCACATCAGAGAGAAAAAGTTGCACTCTGCTTAATAGGCAGGCAACTCCCCTCCTCCCCTCAATTAAAAAAAAACCAACCAACCAACCAAACAAACAAACAAAAAAACCCAGGCTTTTGGCCACATCTTTTGGAATTGTGCTCCTGTTCTCTAGAGACCATGAACCTAAGTATTCTAAAATAGCATTGCTTAGTCTAATTACTCTGATCAACTGAATTTGGCCTAGGAAGGATTATGACTGACTACATGGCTTCAGGAAATAGTTTTTAAGATGGACTTGTCAGAATTTAATTTTTCTAAAAACGCTCAGTGTCCATATCTCTCATTATTCTATCTCTAGAAGCAAAATAATTGATTGGATTTATTTCATATACTTACTTTGAATGAGAATAATAGCATAATAAGTTCTAACTTACAGAGCAAAAGAGTCCTTGCTTTTGAATTACATTCAGTGCTATTTTATTGTTCAGTGTTATTTTATTGTTATATTGCTATAACAGGTACATGATACATATTGCTCATCTGTACAGTGTCATTATTCCTTTTTTCTCACTTCAATTTAATAATGTGTGAGTATATTTTGAACTTAAATTATTTAATGGTTCCATAAAATTTGGAAAGATATGAGGTTATGTGAATATGACTGTAGCAATCAGTAACAGTGCAGAAGTGTGATATTTACCATATTCAAAGAATCATAGAATCATAGAATCATTTACATTGGAAAAGGTCCATAAGATCATCAAGTCCAACCACCACCTAACACTACCAAGTCTGTCACTAAACCATGTCCCTTACTGCCACATCCACACACCTCTTAAATACCTCCAGGGCTGGTGACTCCACTGTTTCACTGGGCAGCCTGTTCCAATGCCCAGCCACTCTTTCCGTGAACAAATTCTTCCTGACATCTAACCTAAACCTCCCCTGGCACAACTTGAGGCCATTTCCTCAACGTCCTAAATTCAATTTGCTGAATAGATTTTCTATTTTTAAAATTAATTTCCATTTGGAGAGAAGTATTTCAGGTATTACCCCAAAAGAGGACACCTTTCTACTGTGTTACCTTTCTACACATCTAAAGTAAAAGAAGGAGTATCAGTTCTGCAGCCAGTGTGTTAGGATGACAAACAGCAAGCTGACACATGAAACCCAAAGAAAGTTTGCATTTCTTTAGTAGTTTTTCTGATATATTAAACATATCTGTTTGCTCTCCCTGAAGAGCTGAGGTTCATGCTATAAAGCTGCCACAGATATTTCTGTATGAAAGTGACAGTTTCAGAAGTTGTTCACATCAGGAACAAGATGGTCAAACCAAGAGGTAATATATCTAACATCTGAAAGAACATCTAAGAATATTGACATTTTAGGCAAAAAAAAAAAAAAAAAAGCTTCAGAAGTAAATATATGCTTTGTCGTTTCTACTTTGCATTGGCACTGACTGGGGAAAGATGAGTAAGGAGTGTGGCATACAGGAAATTGCTGTTAGCAGGGGATGGAGAACAGAGGAAACCTCATGCTTGGACAGAAGTGAGTCTGGCCTCTAAATTGTGTTAGTAAGGCCCCGTCTCTTATATGCTGCTATAATATCTAATGTTAATCCTGGAAACAAACAAACAAAAGAAATTATATAATGTTTATCAAAGGTTTTTCCAAAATCAAACATGACGCTTCAAAGGACGATGAGAAGTACTCATCTTACTGTTGCGGTGGTTCAGTCTGAAGCTGACACATGTTACTTGTTCTGCTTTTTCATATCTGTATTCCAGTCTGAGACTTTGTCTTATATGGACTTCAACTACCTTTGTAGTCAACCAAAATAACCCACTGGAGTCAGGTTAATTCCTGAGAGCTAATGCAGGCCCCTCCATCTGCCGCAGACAACTTCTTCTTCAGTCTGACTTGTCTCAGTAAGGACTACAGCCATTGCTTCACAAGTGTTATCAACTCTGCTGATAATGCTTACTCTACCCTTTCCCACCAGTTCTACTAGGGCTATCCGTAGTGTCCTTCAGCTTCATCAGGGGAATGAGATCCGAATCTGGCCCACAAAGTCTGTAGCAGTCCTCAGAGCCTGACAGCTCGCTTGTGTGACCCAGAGATCTTGCCTTCTTCGCTTTGGTGCCTCTCAGGCTGTGAAGTGGTTTGCACCTGCCTTGGCTGAGGGAAAATCATGATGAATTATTCCTTCAGATTTGTTTTGCAGTTAAGCAAAAATACAGCCCAGAGTAAACAAAACAAAACAAAACCAAACAAAAACCCAAAACAAAAACAAAACCAAACCAAACAAACAAACAAACAACAACAAAAAAAAAAAAAGGAAGAAAACTGTCCTACTATACTTCATATCTTCTAACTGAACTTCCTTCTCACAACCAGTTTCCTCCACTGCTTTTCTCTGGCTCTGTGGATGTGATTCAAACTTCTTGCGAGTGATTTATACCTACTTATTTTACAGAACTTAAAATCTGCTCCCAAGGCTAAGATTATTATGGAGATGACAACAAGGTAATAGATGGATCAAATACTTTTGGAAGACTGGTGTGAATGTGCTTTAAGGTTGGCGAACAAAGCACTCACACTTTACAGGTGATGACTAACTCCAAACAATGATTCTGTCCAGTCAAATTCCCCCCTTTTGTAATCTCACCACTAAAACCTGCTGATGTGTGGATACACCTTCTGCAAATGTAACTACCATGCATAAACACAGATAGGTGCATTTTGCTAATACATTTCAAACACTCACAGAAATAGAGTTGAGTGAACTTTTCCAGAGCAATAATTTATCTGCTAAAATAATGCAGTTTCATGTTGAATAGAACAATTTGTGAGTTCGGCCTGAATTCATTAAATACTTTCAGCCCTTCCCAAATGTTTTTTTTTTTTGACATCTTTTAGATAAAACAGTTTTGTGCTTGTTACAAAATGATACTTCAAAGCTACGTTTACTTAAATTTATTTTTAAAGTTTAAAAAACACAAATGAAACTTTTCAAGTCAGGCAAAATATTTTGTTTGACTAAAACAACAAGACACTTATAAAATTGTTTGTATGATTTGAGTATTGAAGCAAATCAGTTATTCATAACCCAGTTTCCAAATATAAGTGTCTACTCCTGAGAGACTTCAGGTGAGGTATATTGCTCCAAACGAGTGCTGCTTGCAGCTCCCCTGACAGTAAGTATTTGTAGGATTTAATTCTTGGGTATTTGAATATTTTTTTTGGAACAAAGCTGTACCTTCAGATATGTTGTTTATGCTTTGAGAAAGGAAGGTACTTCGTTTTTCTAAAGAGATCTGACTGGGAAAATGGTCCTGGGCCTTCGGATATTTTGACTGGGAAACCTTAGGTTTGCATAACCGGTTCCTTGTCTTTGAAATGAGATAACGTGAATGTCAAAACTTTAAGAGGCTATGTCAATACATGGGCTGAACGTTTAACTTCTTGTGGTCTTACAGGCTCATCCCCGTGCATTAACATGATGTACATCCAGCACCGGCTTAAAGCAGGAAGGACTAACACCACACAAAGGAACAAGTTTGAGTTTTGTCCAGACTGTAAGCCCTAAGTTGTAGTCTCTGCAGTTCAACATATCTGATGTACTGACCCACTTTCTCTTATGTAGCAACTTCTGTAAAAATATTTTGTTTACCTGTTGGGCTGGATGAACTTACTGCGGCTGATTGCTTTTCATTGCAAACCGAGTGTTTTCATTCGACTGCCCCCTATTCAGTACACCCAGAACTATCTTGTTCCCTAGCTTCTGAATTGTCTCCAGAAGAATGTAACCTAAAGAAATTAGGACACATCAGTTTAGCTGTTTTTAATTGAAATTTAGTGGCAGAAAAATGACAATCCTTTCTTCTACCCTCCCTAAACTCTCAACAAGGAGGAAACAAAAAAGAAATTCTATGTAAATGAACAGTTCATTAGAATCCAGTCCAGAAAAATTCAATGGAGGTGCAGCTGTGTTATATGAAACAGTGAAACAACCACTTCCTCCAATTAGAACCTAATCATGCAAAACCCCAGTTCCCTCCTGAGAGCTCCCACGACTTCTTAAGTTAACCAGCATGTAGCGAGGATGCAGCCCTCTGCAGTTGAAAGAAAAGATTTCTGGGTTGAATTTCCCACTGTGAATCTTACTCATGCTTTCAAATCAAATTTTCCAGCCCAGTTCCTCAACTCTGGATTTGACAAGAGCAACACAAATACACTCAGACTAGAGATTTCAAAGTGACCTTGTTATGGAAATGATCACTGTACAGACTTGCAGTGTACTTATATTTGATGATTAGGGTGCTAATAAATGTGTTCGTTCTTCACAGACTTACTGAAGACACAGTTACAAACTATGGCTTGTTTCTGAAGTGTTCACTTTGATCATCTTAGTTCATCAAGTGTAATTTGCAACGTTGCTCGTAGTACACGAGTTGTGCTTCCGGATTTGGCAGTTGAAGTTTGAATGACAAAGTGATCAACTTATGTTGAGTTTTACGCTGAAAGATGCACAAGCATAATTATGTGCAGCGTTTGATAAGAATTTTGCTGAGCTGAGACCTCAAAGATAACGACAAGACATACTGTTTTGGGTTCTCTCCTTCACAGAAGATTTCATTGTTTTGATTCACGTTTGATCACGTTTGGTTAGTTTTGTCCTTCAGATGTGCATGCAGTCTTCTGCCCAATGAACAACAATTAAACTGTCATTGGGTACTGACTCTTTTGCATTAAGCAAAAGGAAGAATCAAGAAGCTATTTAGGAATACTAATAATAATTTAAACCTATACCTTTTGACCAATTTCTAACAATGAACTGGAAATGATCTTTTCGGCTCTAAATATGTAGCTGCTCACTTATGACAAACTATCATGACTGCAGCTCTGATCTGCAGAGTCAGTAACCTTCAAATTCTCTGTCTTCTTGTTGAGCCTACTGACAAATTAGTGTGGAAATTTCTTTCTTCAAACCCTTTCATGCCATTCAGTGAAATGAGCAACTGAGAGTATTCCCTTGATCCTGTGTTGTTTGATGTCACACCTCTATTCTTAGCAGTCCGTCTTCACTCTCTTCAGATATAACCTTATTTCAGTCATTCAATACTATTAAGATTGGTGAATGCTAATGGGTAATGGAGTAAATGAGAATGTAGAAGACACGGTGATTTGGTATACATTCAAGTGCCATGCTCTGTTGTGGTCAGAACATCTCTCCATGGAAATGAAAAAAGAACCGTAGTAGTCACACTATAAAATTAACCTAGCACTTGAGTTTTTATTTATTTATTTTTTTCTGATAATGGTTGAAAACATATACAAAATTCTTAAATGAAGCATTTTATTTCAATCTTTTTTTTCCCCTCTAACATGACATTTTGAAAAATCTTTCCATTTCTTGATAGTTTGTACGCTGTAGAGGTTATAAAACATGACAGAATCCTTCTATTAAGAAAAAAATACCTTGATATGTTGCATGCAGTTAAAGTTTCTCAATAGAACAAGCTGAAAGTCAGTCTTAACAGACAGACAATTTTTTAGAATTCAAAGAATAGACGGATTGTATCTGTTTAAGTCCCAGCTGAGAAGAAAAAGAAATCCACCACATCCCTTTTCTTTTGTCTGTTTTGAAAACTCGTGAATTTGAAAACCTTCAGTGACTGATGAAAGTCACAGAGCAAATTATATAAAGATCAGAAAAACATAGATTAGTTTGCTTTTATTCGTAGAAACCTGCATCAGATAGAAAGAAGACTGAAAATGTGGAAAATACAAGTTTCATATGCCTCCCGAACAGGGAGCTTTTTAATTGCTGCTAGCATCCTACCAATGACCTACATTCAGATGTCCACAACAGCATCAGATCTGTGGTCATGCTTGTAAGATTTAAAGCCAAGAATGAAGTGCAGAAAATCTGTTTTGGTAAAGAAGCCAGCTTACATTGTGCGGAAACCTATTGAAACTTGATTTTTTTGTTTGAAAGCTAGGTCTTTTAAAAAGCTTTTTATCTTCCTTGTTTTTGGAGTGTGTCAAAGACCTGCTGTGTTGGCATTAGTTAAACACACTTTACTTGGAACTGACAAGGCTTCCTGTAGCCTTCTCTTAGATGTAGCATTCTAGGTCCAGGGGACAGTCCAAGGCACGAGAAGGAGATCACTTCTCCAATAAAGCATGCTCAGGTAGAGGCAACTTACGGAGAACTGGCAGAGAGTGAAAGGGACAAAAAGAAGTCTGAGAGGGGCAGAGCCAAATAGATTACAAGGCTCCAGCATGACCAAATGCATGAAACATTTCCTAGAAGACTACAGCAACCTCTGCAGTTTGTTATTGTTTAGGAATCAAGAGAAAGATGTTGGACAAAGAGAAAAGGAAAGGACTTGTCCTAACAGAATACAGTGAATTGGGGAATATTTGGTTTCAAACCTTGTGTATTTTGAATTTCTCTTTTGCAAAATTTGCATTATAATCTTACATAGCATTCAAAATGGAAAGCCTTTGGGGTTCTGTTTTTAATTTTAAAGAAAAAGTAGAAATAGATCGCTATCCCAGCTTATCCAGATAGGTCCTAATAACAGAACTGATATCTCTTTTTTGTTTATCTTAATGTTTCTGTGCCTTGCTGAGGAAGACATGGAATAAAGTAAGTAAAAGTCTTCTGACCAGAACTGAATAATAGAGTTTTAACATTTATCACATCTGTCACTTGTTGTTTGCTGTATATAGCTATCTTAGGTATATAAGTCTGTAGAATTCGATAGATTTTTCAGCATGGACCAATTACAAATTTTATAGCTGAAACACGGAAAAATTACGTACAATATTTAATACTCAATGTAACTAGCAGTTGCCAAAATTGTATCTATTTTGAAATGATTGTAGCCACAGGGTGAGAGGATCTTGCAGTCCCAATGAAAGGTGCATGCGTAGGAACATGTATAGAAACATCCCAGGGCTGGAGCACTCTTGTACCATGAAGTTTTCAACAAGAGCTGTAGTTAGTTCAGCCATACACTGGCAATTAAATACACAGCAGAGCTTGAGTTTTCTGGACTCTTTACTTTTTAAATAGGCTTCAGCTGGAAAAAAATATCGAGTAATATTACTTCATTGTAGTAATGTCTATGGTTACCAAATGATTAAATATATTTTATATATGTGTGTGTATACACCATTTTTGAATGCTAAAGGATTTAATATAAGTAAGGGATAAGTTTACCTTGGAAAATATATAATGTTTTATGTAAGAAGACCTCATAAGCAGCAGTAATGTTTAATTAAGTTTGAAGTAAGATGACTGTGATACAACTTTCTTTAACTTGTTAATGCAATATCTTCCTCACCCTGACATTTCTGGAAGAAAAAAATTTAAATGTTTGAGGGTATTGTCAACATTAAATGCATTGAATGGTTTTTATAACAGCAGGAATCATACTTTTCCCCAAAATATACGTGAGCTTTGTCTGATTTTGTATTTTCCATTCTTCTGCTGCTGTTTTGGTCACAGTCAGCATTTTTGTTTCTCTGACTACAACATTCAGGGATAACAATTTGGTCTGCAAGAAAAAATGTATCCTAGACTCTAGTGACACTTCTTCACTGCTAATAAGGACGACCAGAAAGACCTGTTTCTGCAGAAATTACTAAATTTTACTTCTTCCTTTTTCCCAGAATTAGTATGGTACAATATTTACTGTACCCATTTCTGAAGAATTAAGTTTTCTCTCAAACTACTACTAAGATCAAATGTTAGGTTAGTTTCACCTGAGGATTTGGATTGATCATTCCTAGGAAATATAAAATGAATGAAGTCATGAACATATTTGGCCAAACACTAAAAGTATTTGCCAGAGTGAGGACTACAGTTTACATGTTTTGCCTTGTACTTTTTTTTCCAAGCATCTGCCACTCGCTGTCACGGACAGCATCATGGAACCTTTAATCTCATCCGTAAGGCATCACCATGTTTTTCTTAAGGTCAGTGGCAGCTTTGACAGTGATTTTCAGTGGGGCCAGGATTTCAGCCCAAGACGGGTTTGATACTTACAAAATCTTTGAAGTAAGGAGAAAAATATTTTGTTAATAAACATCTTCCATTGAATTTGCACAGCAGCCAGTAAGGGTGGAGGGTATCTCTCATGTGAATGTCAGATAAGGTGTGTTCTGTTTGCAGCCTGAGATGCAGCACAGAGGACCTATGGTGCTGAGGTTCTTGAGAAGTAATCATATCTGCTGAATTTGACATTTGTGTGCATTGAAGGTTTTATTCTCCTGGTCACTTCTAGCAATTTATTTCATTTTCAGTGACACTGCATGAGAGTTACAACACCATAAGCAAAGGAAGGATCAAGACAGCGTTTTAAAAGAAGATCCATGTTCTTCACGGTTGTTTGTGTTTACTTGGCTTTGAGTATGTATGCATTTTCAGGGAAATCAACAAGACTGCTCTGAGGAAACACTTTTCCATGTGTATGAGTGGTTACAGAACTGGGGTCTGAGAAAGGACACTCCTTTACCTGCAAATGCAGGTATAAAGAGGTGTTTATCAGGAGGGATTTGCTGAGTTTGGCACCCTTTATGGTTTCCTCAAACTTCACTTAATGTTTGCTTTCAGAATGAAATCCTTGGGTTCACAAACATTAGCTTTGTACTAGTGTTCCCTCCACCACATAGCTGATCTTTGTATTTTGGTATTAAACCAGATGACGCTGTTGGCAGGAAGCCCTGTTGGGTAACACAAAATATAGTTCGATGCATTGAGTACAGAACTGTAACACACCGCTTGTGTCAGTCAGTGTTTGCAACATACGCACATTCTCATGAAAAAGCAGTGGCCCAATAGTGCTGTGTTTTTGGTTTGTGGGTGCTTCAGAGATGCTTGTTTTTTTGAATGGGTAAGTCAGAGTGAGTGATCAAACTCATGAGCAGCAAACAAATTGCAAGTTAACAACTGGAAAAGAAAATGCAGTTAATATACAGGAGAAATGGCAGTTCCAAAAGCTGAAGTAAGGGTGTGTCACAGGGAGGTAGGACATAGCTACAATCAGGAAGAAATATGAAGAAATGGCTGGATGCCTCTGAACAAAATGTGGTCATGGCCTGTTCTAACCATGCTCAGGCACTGAAGATGAGTTCTCCTCATTTTTTTTTTTTTTCTCTTTCCACACTGCACACCAGAAGACTTCATTTTTCATTCTCATTATAATATATGTCTACTTTAGGTCCAGGTCCAATCACATGGGCCAGCTGCCTCCCTGATTGTCAAAAGGATAGGAGTCTCCATGAGCTACAAATGTATTTATAAAAACACACTTTCTATGCCATGCACTAACTGTGCTGTTGAATCAGCAGAGTAATCCACCACTGAGGTACTTGTAGTATGTGCTTAGGAAGTACTGAATGTAAGATTCAGTAAGTTTGCAGGGCAGGGACAAAAGTATGCCTTCCTCTTAAATATCTTTGAATTACCTTTCTTTCCAAGACACCACTGTAGCAGCTTTTCTTGCACTGTGTGGGAGAAATACCTCTAGGATAATAGAATGGAATGGTTTGGTTGTAAGGGACCTTCAAAGATCATCTAGTCCAACTGCCTGACCACTTCAGGCCTAGCAATATCACTCAAGACTTTCAAAGCTGAAGAAATGAAGTACTGTATAGTATACAGGCTCTTTGCTTTCTGCTCTGGAGCATTTCTGTTTACCTGTGTAATGGAGGAGAGCAATACTGGAGAGCAGCTGCTAATCTCACAAGCAAAATCCAACCACCTCTAGTTGGCATCAATGATTTGCATTGTTGCAATGAAGATGAGACACAATTACTCTCTTCAAGTACATCTCAGAGATTAAACTAGAACAAAGATAAATGAATTTAAAGGATATGGACACTTATATGGAGAAAATAAAAGAGAAATAACAAGCAAGTTTCTAATCACCAGATGAATGAAGCTCTGTAATAGCTCTCTAGTGAGAACAGCAATAATTAAAGTGGATTTAAAAAAAAGGGATTTGTAAATTTATGAAGGGGGCTATGAAATATGTTTGCTTGACAGCTCTGCACTCAGTGAACAAGAATGTCTTTCACAATCTGGTTCTATAGATTTAATTGATCAAAGTTTTAAAGCCACTTTGCATTCAGGTGGCACAAATTAAAGTTTAGATAGGTATAAGGTCAATTACAGAAGCAAGGGACCAGCTGTGCACTTAAAACAGGATATTACAAAGTAAGTAGTATCAGTAGTAAGAAGTCGCAAAGGAGAGGTGAACTGTGAATATTATTATAGTTCATCTTTAAGCTACAAAATATTAATAAAAATCAAAATATAACGTACACTAAAGTAAGAATTCATCTAAAAGATAGGCCTCTAAAGGTCTAGGTTTGCCAGCCACTTTCTGGAGAGAAGTACGCCTCTTCAGAAGTTGACCCAAATTAGGTACCTAAGAATTCATTAGTTTATATTGCTTTGCCCCAGGGATCCACGGCTGCTCCCAGCAAGACACTTCCAACTTGAGCTGTACAGCCAGAGACCCAGAAGGACCAGAGCCTGTGTGAAGGGGCAGTGTGTCCATACTAGAGTGCTCTGAGCTTGATAAGTGTACAGGCTTGGGACAGGGCATTTCAACAGAAAGATGGTCTCTCTAACACAGACTACAAGAGAACAGTTGGAAGGAACTCTAGAAAGAAATCTTTCTTGCCAAAAGCTCTTTCTCCATGTTTTCCTTGCATGGGAGGGCCTCATCCTTTGTTTCAAATGAATAGCCCTTCCTTTCTGGGAATGCTCTAGTTATGCTAAAAATTGTTTGATTTCAGTATTTATCGTCAGATTTTATGTTAAGGAGTACCATTGGTAGAAAAATGGGAAAGAAGTGATGAGTACGGTCATCCCCTAATCCTCCTTTCTTTGACACCTGATATGTGGCAAGTTGAATTCGGAGAGTGAATTTTTCTTCACCTTCTAGGCACGAGCGTGTTGTGCTGCAACAGTGCCCATGGGCTCTCTAGAAAGACAGCCAAACTTTCAGGAAGGGCTAACATGAAGGAGATGACCACCTGGGCACAGCACAGAGCCATTCTGTGATACCTAAGCTGAGCTAGATTGCTCAGTGCTTTCTTAATTTCATCTAAGTCATATAACATAAAACCATGCAGGAGTAAGAGCTATTGTTATAAACCACCAGAAACGAGAAATTTTAAAACAAGGAAAGTACATGCTTAATGGATTTATTGTGCAATATTTTGGTTACATAGGCAGGGTACAACACATTTCAAATGCCCAGAGAAGTTTTTGATGCTCCATCCCTGGAAGTGTTCAAGACCAGATTGGATGGGGCTTTGAGCAACCTGGTCTAGTGGAAGGTATCTGTGCCTACAACAGATTGGTTGGAACTAAATGTTCTTTAAGGTTCCTTCCACCCCAAACAATTCTATGATTCTATGAAATTATTCTAAATTATATGTATGTGGGATCCTGGCTCCCAAAAATCTTATAACCTCCAACCCCTTGAGACCAGTGGTAAAACTGGTGGCAGCCAAAAGGACCTACCATATTCTGGGGTGCATCAGGCATGGCATTGCAAGCCAGTCAAGAGAAGAGATTGTCCCGCTCTGCTCTGCACTCGTGTGGCCTCATCTCAAGTACTGNCAGGCGCTGATCTCTGCTCTCTGGTGACAGCGACAGGACCCGAGGGAACGGCATGGAGCTGTGACAGGGGAGGTTCAGGCTGGGTGTTAGGAAAAGGTTTGTCACTGAGAGGGTGGTCGGGCACTGGAACAGGCTCCCCAGGGCAGTGGTCACAGCACCGAGCCTGTCAGAGTTCAAGAAGTGTTTGAACAACGCTCTCAGACATATGGTATGATTTTTGGTGGTCCTGTGTGGAGCCAGGAGTTGGACTCAATTATCCCTGTGGGTCTCTTCCAACCTGGGATTTTCTGTGATTCTGTGAACTCATTGATTTCAACGAGGCCTGCATTTTCCCTCAGATCTCTCCTTCCCACTCTCACCAGCTGCCACTGTGTCACTACCCACAGAGAAAAAAAAGCCATAAAGAACTATCTCATTACAACCTCTATGTGCGCCAGCAATCAGTAAGAATAAATTTTAGTGAAATAGACTCTTACAGTTTCTTCTTTTTTTTTTTACATAAATGAAGACTAGCTGTAAAGCAGACACAGTGTATCTCTTTTAAAGCTAAAATTAAGAACACAAATATTTGTTTCAATATTTAAAAAACCAATCTCCTCTCTGCCCTGTTTTTCTTACATAAGGAGAGGAGTGGCAATGGGTTTCCTTATATATGAAAAGTCTGTTCTGGTGGAGAGTTGGTGGTCCAGCTTCTCAAAATCTGCATCTAGGAGGTGTATTACTGAAAAATATCAGACTCAGTGTAAGATTTTGATGATGTGGAGGATTAATCAATTAAAACAGCACCTGAATTCCTTATCTTGGGAGAAGTATTTTCCGTTACCTTAGTTTTTTTATGGACACTGTTGCAATGGGTTACTCTTATCTTTGTGGCTTTGAACAAAGCTTTTAAATTCTTGACAAAAATTTTTTCATAAGTTTGTACTGATTTTCAGAATTGCTTAATTGTGTCTGCTAAAATCAATAACAACAATAAAGAGCTGTTTCCTTTTACCAGCATGGTTGACAAAGCTAGCTTGTGTTTTTTCCTCAAAGAGCTTGAGATGAAAAAAGTTTTGTTTTTCACTGATATCAGTTGAAAGTAAAGGGATGTGTATGCAGGACTTTCACTTGTACATGCAAAACTGGAGGCTGTTTGTAGTAGTTCCACAAAAGGACAAATTTGTGCCAGTTTTGGGTTACAGTTTTCTTCCCGCTTGGCTTTGTCCTGAAGTAGATGGAAAGAAAAAATTGTGATTAACTGTCATGGTTTTGGCTGGGATGCAGTTAACTTTCTTTGTAGAGGTTCCTATGATGCTGTCTTTTGGATTTTTGATGAAAATAATGCTGATAACACACCGATGTTTTAGTGGTTGCAGAGCAGTGCTCACACAGAGCCAAGGACTTTTCTGCTTCTCATGCTGCCCTGCCCGCGAGGAGGCTGGGGGTGGACAAGGAACTGAGGGGGACACAGCCAGGACAGGTGACCCAGGCGGACCAAAGGGATGTCCCACACCACATGGCGTCATGCTCAGCAATAACAGCTGAGGGTAGAAGAGTAAGGGGGGGATGTTCAGAGTGATGGCATTTGTCTTCCCAAATAATCATTATGTGTGACGAGCCCTGCTTTCCTGGCAGTGGCTGAAGACCTGCCTGGCCACGGGAAGTAGTGAATGAATTCCTTGTTTTGCTTTGCCTGTGCATGCGCAGCTTTTGCTTTACCTAGTAAACTGTCTTTGTCTCAACCTATGAGTTCTGGCACTTTTACCTTTCTGATTCTCTCTCCCATCCCACCTGGGGAGAGTGAGTGAGCGGCTGTGTGGGGCTGAGCTGTCTGCTGGGGCTAAACCACAACATTAACATACAAAGACACAAGGGAAGCAAGGAATATGAAAGGTATATATGTTTAAATACTGATTTTCTTGGTTTAATGTGAACAGCTGTGACAAAAATGACAACAGAAAGCACTAGACATTGTGCATATCCATACTTCAGCCTATGATTCTCCAGTGTTTTAATGAGTGATATGCAAATCCTCGATCATTGTTTTCAACTAAATAATTGTGTAATCTCTGTGTCAAGCCTCATTCATGAGATCATGCAGTAAGGTCTTTCAAACTGAAGGGGAGAAGTGGAGATTATCTTCTACTTTGTCATCGTCTTTTCCTTGATGAAAACAGATTGTGCTGATGAAATGGCAGACTGAAGATGCTGTAGAATGAACTCCAATAATTAGACACTGGATGGGTGCGAATATTTGCTGCTCTGCTCATCTGTCTTGCACAGGACCGCTTAAACCACAAGAGTGGTTCTTCCTCCTTAGCTGTTCTTTTTGAAAAATTTGTGCTGGTTCCATGGGGAAAGTGTCTGGTTAATCATAGCTTCTGCAATGGTTTCGTATTATGTCATCCTGTTCCCTGGAAGTACAGGTCTTTAGGAAGTGTTCAGAGGGGATTTCTCATTGCATTTCATTACAATCAATTCTAGTTAGGAGAAAAGTAATAAAATTCTGGGATCAGGAGTTTCTAAGGTGAGGCTGAAGTTCTCTGAAGTGTCAACATACATATTTATTGAAATAGTTCTATGTTGCTGGGTTGAGTTGTAGCATTCCTCCTGCTCTGTGTCTATGTAAAAGGAGAAGTTCAGAAATGGAGTAACCTTGTTCCTGGTCCTCATGGTCCAATTTTCAATTTCTTCTGTTTCCATCTGATGACATACTGAGGACTGTAATAGCAAACAATCTGGGAACTGGCTTTCACAATATCAAATCACGTTTTCCTTCTCTCTGTCATATGTATAGGCTTTTGGGCCAGGGAAGAAGTAAATACATCCTTAAAAAGGAAAAAAGGAAAAAGGAAATGTTCTTTAGAGGAACTAGGTCATTCTAAGGGCTCTGCTGCAATCGTTTGTAGCTAGATATGCATGTTACGTAATGGTCATAAAATCTGAAAGCTTTTTACATTATGGAGCTGTAAAATGCCTCATGGAGTTTTAAAAATACATAATTACCTATAATGGTAAACAACTAGTGATATTTTTTAAGGTCTGGGGATGTTAAGTTTGGAGAGTCAAGTTCAAGCAGAAGTTCACACCCATGCATTTATTTGTTTTGTTACAGTAGGGTCTAGAATAGGATTCTCAGATTTGGGGTTGCCATACAAGGATATTAGACATTGAATTCTAGAGGTAACTTTCTGTTTGCAAAAGGAAGTGTTTCAAGAGTGGAAAAGTTTCTTAAGGGAGCTTAGGCAGAATTGAGACCCATGGCATTAGATGTTAGGTAAACAAAAGTAAACATTACATTTAATCAGCTCTGTAGGCTCTTCCATTCTATTGATTAGATCTCCTTTGTTTAATTTAGGTGTAGACACCTGTATTAGGTTTAGATACCAAATCAAGTATCTGAACCTCGAACTCAAAACCAGCTTAGGGATGAGGTTCAATAGCCCACAAGTGTAAGAAAATGTGAGGTGCAGCGTCCCAGATGGCTTCCAGGTTCTTCTCCAGAAAGACATGGGTCCCCATTGCTTTGTGTCATGTCTACCTGTTCTGTGTGGGCATCTTGGATACCTTAGCCTTTGGCATTAAGTATGCCAAACTATGCGTGTGGTTGTAGGCAACTGGATCCTGGTCCAGGTGTATGACAATATGTCCTGTCTCATATCTGCCAGCCCTATATGGGTGTTTTGGATACCCTCAGGTGTCACATATGGCAATTGAATTCCTAAAGGTAGACAGGATGAATTTAGCCCTTATGATCAAACCAGTTTCTAACCTGATTTAAGATAACTATTGTCTACTTTGACCACTGTGTAGTTCAAAGACAGACAAGCCAGCTTTACACTGAATTGCCTGGGTGCCATCAAAAGTGTGTTAGCAGCTTGAGGCTTTTTGTAGCTAAGGATTTACCCTATTCCTCTAGCATGTCTTGAAGGCTGTGCTGAGCCTGGTGCTGCTGCAAATCTAGACTGCTGCTTCATCTAAACTAGCTGCTTCATCTAAACTAGCTGCTTCATCTAAACTTAGCTCATCTAAATCTCTTCTCATCTAGAACTCATCTAAATTTAGGTACTTNTTCATCTAAACTAGCTGCTTCATCTAAACTTAGCTCATCTAAATCTCTTCTCATCTAGAACTCATCTAAATTTAGGTACTTATCTAAACTTAGCCCAAATGTCAATGATATGTTTCAGACAGAACAGACATATTCATTCTCATGCATCTTTAACTTGCTGTCATGAAGAGGAATCTTGGTGAAGAATTTCTGGGATCGATCCTCATGCTTGCCACATCCTGTCTGCGCTCATGAAATGCCCCTACTGCTATCTGCAGGCTAAAACTTCTGTTGGCAAACCCACATGTATTTATTGTTGAGTCATTGAGAAGAGTTTCACAACCATCTCTAGACTGAGCTCCCAGGAGCAGTTCCTGCTGTTGGAGAACATGAGATGTAAGCCCCAGTGAGAACCGTTTGCTGCTGACTGAAAAGTCATAACATTTGAAGAACATTTTTTGTGATGAATGCATGTCAGTAGATATTGCTACCTGCCACAGGAAAAACTATATTTTGCTGGCTATCAATTCTCTTTTCAGTGTTCTCATGCTCTTGATGAGTCATTTATAATTTGGAATAAAGCTCTTTCTGCTCTTAACTGTTTAATAGCTAATTTTCTTTTTCTGACAAAGGGTTGTTTATTTTTATAGGTTTTCGGTCTGGTACATCTTTAGCTATTCCTTCATTGCAGTGGTGGCTGTCACCCCACTAGCTTGCCTCAGAGACTCATCTTACACCATTAGCCAACATTCATATCTGTGTTACCCCAACTCCGTTTATAGCAATACCTGAGCTGTTGACATGTAGTGTCCACAGGTAGCACCAGCTTGGCTAACCTGACTGCACTGACTGTAGAATATTGACACATTCATTGTCAAACAACTCAAATTCATTGTCAAATTAATTCTAAGATTCTCTTAATATTAATAAACTGATGGCTCAATGTGGACCAGTCACTTATTTGCCTATTATAGTAAGTCTTTACATTAAAATAAAGTCTTGTATTTGGGATTCAAAGCTTCCCTGTTGGAGCAATATGTGTCTAAGATTTCCAAGTAATTTTTAAACAGGTAGTTTTTCAGTTATGCAATAAAAATGTATACAGCTTTTTCTTAATTGAAACCTCATCATTTTTGTTCATTGTGGCCTTTTCAGCAGAAAACTGAGGAGAATAAATATTAAATTTTTTTAGCAGTTTAAAACTAACATGGAGAAAAATGCTAAACTAAATGCAAATTGTGTCTTGGGATTTGAAATCATCAGATCTGGACCTGATACATTCCAGAGTCTTTGTTAAAGCAGCTGTACAGGAAGCCTAGTTCAGCTTCATCACAGAACTCAAACAATAAAGAAGC